>VZDJ01000236.1:378377-493530 GCA_008694505.1 Cyanoderma ruficeps
TATATATATTTTATACATTATATACAATATATATATTAAAATATATATTATAAATATATATTTAAATGTACTATATGTATATAATTATGTAGTAAGTATTTTCTGGATAGAAGAATGATTAAATACGTTGGCTGAATAGGGCAACTATTTCTACAAAAAGCTGTAGATAGAAGAACATAGAAAGCCTTTCATTTGTAATACTATATATCTTATTACAAATTCCTAATGGAAAAGCTCTAATGGATATGGTGTCTCCTGAAAAGTCTAGTTCTAAATACATTTTAAAATATTTTCTGTGCTTCAGTATTATGCACATGAATAACTCCCTAAAGAGAAGTTTTGATAGGGCTGCAGGTGATTTTGAATTAACTTCTAGTGCAATGACCCTCTCAAGAGAAACTTAAATGTCATCTAATGTGTTTTTCTCAAATCTTCAGATTCTCGAATATTCAGTTTCTTCTTCCTCGAGATAGGGCTGTATGCACACAATGACATACACTTTGGGTATGGGAAAAAAAGGGACTTCTGCAAAGCCAAAACCAAAATAAAACCTTCTGAGCACCAACTTTGCTTAAATCTTCTTCATGAGAGCTAAGTCAACAGCTGTAATACTCACTCAAAAGGTGTATAACCACTGGAAATACCCGACTCAGTAGCACAGTAGCACTGTGCCCTCAGTAGCACATCAGCACTGCTTTACTGGCTTTGCCCAGCTCACAGCATGTGCCATTTCTGCCTGAGATCCCGAGATGACCACAGGGAATTGTAATAACAAAGGTAACGTAAGGAAATATCTCTGCTGCAGTAATGGGCATAAGACCAAAATAAAAATCAACTGGTAGTGAAAAATAGATTGAGTCAATTTTGTTTCATAGCTGTCTAACTTGCTCGTGCAATTTCAGCCTACTGTTAAGCGAGAAGAGCTGGCTTGTATTTCCTTTGGACAGATCACCAGAAATGTTACTCTGCATTTGAGACCATTACTATATCCCCACAACTTTTGCATTCTCAGATGTATGGGACATCCTCTTCAGAAGTTCCCCCTACTCTTTCCCACACACACTATTTTCCCAAAAATTTATTTTGGAACCTCAGAAATGAGGTAAAACACCATGTCTCTGAAGACCAGAAGTGCTATTGGTTGCCAGAGAAAGGACTCATCTTTTAATGTGTGAGCAGCTCTTCTCATAGTGACCCATAGGTGTGCTATTTTAAGTGTCCTTACAATAGCACAGCAGCCATGTTTCATGTAGGAAGGGAGCTCAGAAGCTGAAAACAGAATTTCTACTGCCAGCCATGTACTCATGACTTCCTTCTTTGTCTATGTTGTTCTTCTGATCAAAGTCTCTTTTGCTGTTCTGATTTAGGCAATTACCCTCCACAAAGCACAAAGCGCTGCTTGTCAAAATGTCATTTCCAAAGCCTCTCTTCTGCTTTCACTTCTCATGTGCAAATTTAATACACACCCTGGAAATACAAATAATTGTGCTGAACTTCAGCATAGCTGTAAGACATGTACAACTCACTCCTGAATACTGTGTGCTGGACAGTGTGACCAGTTTCTTAAAGTCTGTAACAGTGCAAATTTTTATGACTTGCATGGCAGCACTCACTTTGCTATTTTTATTAGAACACTTAGACAACTATACTATAACAGCACTCTCAGAAACTTTATAAAACATCAGGACCCTTACGAAATATCTGTTTCAAAGATTTTGGCTTTGCAGGTGTCATTGTTGTCTCTGAGTAACAGCTCTGAGTTTATGGTTGTACTTTGCATATTCACTTCTGACATTATCAATAATATTTTGGCACGGCAGCAAGAAGTGCATTTAGTAAAAATTGATCAGCAAAACCCTGAAATCACAAGGTATTGCCCCAAATAAATTTGAGTAATACATCACAAAGTAGTCACCTAGAAAAAAGGTTAGCAAATCTAAAATTGTGTAATCACTACGAAGTATTAATAAAGTAGACCTCACATCTAGTGAAACAATTAAAACTCTGAATGTACACAAGTGTTGTGGTGCATTTTGGCTTTACCAAATTTCTGCATGCTTCTGTTATTTGTTTTATAATGGTTTGTCCCTGTACCCCACGTAAAACCTCTTTTGGTTTTTCCTTAGTTCTGGGTCCTGTCCATCACTCTGCAACCCTGCCCAGATGGCTAGAAAGTTCTAGTGGGGGGGCCAGGGTGATTGGCAGAGTCCCTGGCATCTCCTCCCTTTTTTATGTATGGGATTGTTCTACTGATTGTCTTCTTGTTCTGGGTAACTCTTCCTCCCTCTGGGACTGGTTCTAGATTGTCCCCTGCCTCTTCCCACACCCCTTGTACTTAAGGTGAAACCCAGAGGAAAAAACTTACTTTTAGGTGGGCCACTCTCTGGGTAAAATAAAAACCCAGTTGAAACCCATGTGAAGTTCTCCTTTCTTCCTCGTCGTTGTCAGGTTTCTGCCTGAGGCCAAGACCCACAAGATCAGAAAGGGACCGAGCTGTACCCCCAAATGCAAGTTCGGTGAAAGAGCTAGCCGGAAACCAAACCGAATGCCCGCACACGAGAAAGCCTTGATAATTATGGTATTTATACTCTCTCCAAAGATATACAAAGTAAGGAGTTTAATCCTACTTGCAGCTGTATTTATCCAAGTGTATGGCTCCCATATAGATTATAAAACAAAAACTAGCAATGACAAAAACCACAGTGGTGTTATCAGCCATAAACTCGGTGTTCTTCAGAGATTGTTTTACTATGAGTTTTTTAATGGTTTTTTTTCCAATTCCTTCCTATTTATGGTGTGTGGTGGATTTAGCTTTTTGGAAATGCTATAATGAATCAGACAGGAGCTAGCAATGTGGGAAAAGCTGTTTTAAAGGTAAGTACCACAGCAGACTGAGCTAAAATGACTGAAGAGATATGGAGGACCTAAGCAAGTCTTAGCACAATATCCCAGAGCCAGACCAGACCTACTGGTCAAGGTGAAAGTCAAAGTTAAAAGTGTAATTTAGCACCCCTGAACAACAACTTGAGGGTCCTTCCCCCAAAACAACAAACGGTTTTGTTATAGGTGTTAAAGTCCTACTCAGCTTGAATAACAGTATTGCTCAATTTCATTATGACTTTAAAATGAAGTATGAAACACATTTAACCCAAATATAACCAGCATCACCAGACATCTTAAATTCTATTGTTTCTAAACAGTTTCTTGTTAAGATGTATGTATGGGAGGCTAACTTATCATTCAATTATTTTTTCTTTTTGTTCTTGTTCAGGCCATAGAACTTACTACAGGTAATATAAAGGCAAAAATGGAGGTAGATTCTACATGCAAATACTTGTTCCACTGAGTTGACTATAAAGAAGCAAGATATTTTATTTCTTTCTTTTCCTTTTGTCCCAAAGTCATTATTGGGCTACATCACAGATATTTTAATGTATAATTCACATATTGTAATCACTTTCTTTGTTCCATGTAAAAAGCTGTTACCCAATGTCTTTAAAATAATTATGAAGCATTGTCGCTGCTGTTATTTCAATACTTTTAATACAATCACTGATTTTAAGAACATAGTTTTACATTTCTCAAAATGTGTTCCCTAAGTTGTTTTCTTTAAAAAAATTTACTTGCCTAGTTGCTTCTAGCAAGTAAAGACAAGGTACATGAATATTGGTACCAGAATTTTATACATATGGAAACAGCACATTTCCAACAATGTTGTAACTAAAGTGTAAAATACATTATATGATTTCAGAGAAAAGCTGTCAACAAAGTATAAGCAAAAGCTCTATGAACTGAGGCTAATGTGACTTAAATAAGGGGCTACAACTGTTAGCATAGCTAAAAATGTTAAAGCAGGTATAATAACAAAATTTGTTAATTATTTACAGCCTGAAATTTGAGTTTAAGTGAGATTGAATGAATATGAAGAGATGTCCTTATCTTCTGTGGTCCTGGGGATCAGAAATCTGTATTTACAACTAAACACAAAATAACTTGTCAAGCATGTGTCCTCATTTAAAAAANAGAAAAAAAGCACTGTTCAAGAGTGTCCTCTTGTGGCACTACAGAATAAGCCATATGAAGTTGTCTTGTGTAGAAACACTTTTCTTAACAACGAGATTCTGGAGTTGGTTGGAGTGTTATGGTAGATATTTTTGTTTGGCTAGTCAGTTGAGGTTCATTAGGTTTTGTTTGGTTAGTTTTGGGGTTCTTTAATGATACTAAAATATTTGAAAATGTCTTTGAATTGGTATTTAAAATTTTAGGAATACGTGTTTCAAGGTTGGTTGACCTGGGAACAAACTTTTACACCAGTTCAGGAAGACACATTGCCAAAGGTCTCCAGCAGCATCCCTTCTTGCCATCCTATGGGGATGGGGCTGGATGGAGCTGCAAATGCGCAACTGTCCTGGTCAGAACTCTGCCATTGTTGGTTCCCCTGCAGGTCCATGAACATGTGTCTCCCTATATTTGAACAGTATAGTATACATAGATACATGATAGAGTTGTGTCTGTAAGGTGTAGTGAGAGCACCCTGCATTTAGGTCCTGGGCTGAGCTGGTGTGGTCCTAATGACCCTCTCACTGGCACCGTGCATTGCTCTGCAGGTGAAGCTTGCCTTTGGCCATACCTCTCAACTCCATTTGGAAAAGTGTTTATTATGCTATCATGTCCAGCTGATGGTATAATGGATAAATGTGGATAGCCACAGCTTAGATACTTCCACTTGGGTCAAATGGAAGACTTTCAGTCACTTTTTCTGCTGCCTGTCCTGTGCTTTTGAACTTACTTTTCTCACCGAACTCAAAGAAATAACAGGTGATTTTTAATTTGCTGAAGAACTGCAGTAGTTCAGTGTCCCAGAAGTTAATGGGGGTATTGGGCAGAATCACAGAAATCTGTCCATCCAGGGTTGATGGCCTCTGATGTGCATACACCTCACCGATTACTCTGAAAGTCCTAATAATTGTGGCTATGTTTCTGTGTAGGCAGCTGCTCCTGAGCACTGTGTAGTAGGATGGGACACCTCAAGAATCTGATATCACATTGGAAAATGGGTTAAAATAGTGTGGAGAGTAGACATGAAATAAGGGAACTGAAGTGAATCTAATACGGTCATGTAATTGATGAGGCATGAAATGTCAGGAAGAAATATTTAATTTATGAAGGAGTGCTTTTCACTTGAACAGCCAATTACTTAAGAAAGAACAAGGTCTCACAGTACTTTCATGGAGCAGGATTTTTCACTGACAAGTTTGGTATGAAAAGTTCCTTCTGGCACTGTTCATTGTCAGATGAATAGCTCCCAGCCTCTGCTGCATTTCATGAAATGGTCAAAAATGAAATCATCACTTGCATAATTTTATCAATCTGTTCTCTTGAATTTTATTAAAGAACTATCATTGATAAAATTGTTGTGGTGTCTGGTTAGTCCCTGAAAAATCTTTGAGGTAATACAAAAGAAAATTAGTTCCTAATACTTAGTTTGTAGAGAACAAGATGTACTCAGAAAAAAATAAGTTATCCAAGAGGGAAGGCTGTGGTTTTAGTCTTCATTTAGCAAGAAAAGGAAAACCAAGAATACTTGAGAATTACCCTTGGAGAAGGCAAGCAAGCAAGAGAATGTGGGAGAGGCTTGCTTTGAAAACTAATGTGGGCTGATAACCTGAAAACCAGGTTTCTAAGAAGAATGGTTATAAATAAACTTAGTATAATTTTCTTGACTGCTCAGATGATGTTTGCAAGATGAAGCTGGTTTCCGTGTTCTTGGGTATTGTTTCTGTGCCCATATTATTTATAAGTTATTTGTTTTATCTTGCTTTTCATCAAACCCATTAGGCTGGGTTGCATTTCTTGCTGTGCTGGTTAAGATTTGGAGTCAACTGCTGATTTGTTATTTTTCTTGCCTCTAACAAGTGAGAAAATTCTTCTAAGCCCCTTATTATTCTTGTTGTCTAAACTGGAAGTGGAAAATAGAGATCAGTTGAGGAACTTAGAAATAGGAAAAAAACCTTAAATATGTAGGGAATGTCAAGTCTTTGGGTCTTCAAAGGATAATGTAGAAAGAAACTTAGTTTGTGAAATAATGAGTAACTAATTTTTGATAGGATCTCCAAGTAAGTTCTAACAAGATGACCTGTTTTTCCTCACTGTCTCCTCTGTAATCCTTTTCTTATTTCCTGCTCTATCTTACACAGCTTACTTAAAGTTGCAGGTAGTAACCCTCAGATCTGCAAAAAGCATATTATTGACTTTTAATTTATTATAGATTTCATTTGGGGACTACTCCATAATTTTAGAGGAATTCTGCCATGTTTAGCTATCGGGTGTCATTTGTATTTGGCTGCCCTTCTGACAGCCTTGTGGTGATGATGCTGACTGCTCCACTGGAACCAGACACGTGGTGCAGGCTGCCTGGATTAACCCCAGTGGCTTTGTTGATGTGGATGTTGTTCCTGAGGCCAGCAGATATGCAAGAACCCTTCGTTGTGATGCCTTAAGGTTTAGCTTTCATATTTGCAGATTATGTGCTGCCTAGGGATATAGTTCTGAGCCTCATATTAAATTCCAGTAAGCTCTCTTCACAGAGTAGCTAGACAAAACAAATCCTTTTCCTGCTGAGAACCAAGGAAAAGGCTGAAAAGCCTAAACAGCAGTGGACGGAAGAGAGAAAACAAGAAAGATGAGACCTCACAACCTGAAGCTGTAATTGGACAATTAAACCCCAATATGGAAATGGACCAAAACTTATAAAAATGTAAGGCCTTATGACTGGTCAGCCATTTTTGTGACCATTCTTAGTTCACCCTGGGTGTATCACTGGCCAGGCTCCTGTCCTGCCCGAGGTGGATCTTGAAGGCCTTTCAATAAATATCTGCTTTATTCTCTAGCTCTGTCCAGTCTCTGTTTCAGGTCAGCCTTCCAAGGCATCAGTTGGAGCAGAGAATCAAGGGAGTAGTAATTTTTTTCTTGATTCCTTTGATACCTGGATCCATGTGTCCTCTGGGCCATGAGCAGAATGCCAAAGAAGGAGGAAGTGGAAGACTTTTGTCAGTAGTAATGTGTGTCTAAGGTATATCTAAAACCTGAAAAATGATACCATATGACTTGTTAATTCTGACTTGTTTGCTTTATATGAGTCAGCCTGCTCAGGTGAGTTGCTTGGGCAAAGGAGTAACATCAAGATAGGAACGGAAGTCCAAGACTATTCAGTGTTTCTCCTGTAATTCTTGACAATCTGTATCAATTCACCTTGGTGACTTTAAACCCTGTGGAATCTTCAGACTTTAGGGAATCTGGCTTGCATTGAAACTATCTGCTGTCAGTTTTGTGTTGGGAGAATTTGTCCCTAAAGCAGCTTTTGAATGAATTTATTTTAATGATTATTTTAACTTACAGAATTGATCTGTCAAAACACAAAATCAGTCTTGGATGGGCTGTCAGTTCAACCCGGCCCCTTTCACTCTTCCCTTCTTATTCATCATTAAAATTGAGATTGATTAGCTTGTAACATATTTTATTGCCTTGTTTCCGAAAATAAAAAGTAGCAATAGGACTCCAAGGACTCAAATACTCAAGGAAAGTACTTTAAAAGAGTATTTACTCGAAAGTGTCTACTTTCAAATGAGCACTTCAGCCTGAATGAAACATTGCTGAAGTTCCTTCATTTTGAGGGGAGTTCAGGATTACTGAGGTGAGCACTGAAAACTTTTTGAGATTAACCCTTACCCAGGCCTCATACATTCAGTCCCATGCAGGACAATAATAGCAACAGTTCCTTATTTGGCTGCATTCTGGAAGAAAATTGTTATCATTAAGTTGTAAGAGAGAGAAGAGGGCAGCTTTTTGTTTAACCCAGGCTATCTATATATTTGAAGTTGAAAATTGAAGTGAAAAATGGATGGGTCAGACTTCCTGCTATTTCCTTACTACTTCTTTTCCATGCAAATCTAAATTTACAACAAAATATACGTGTAATATCAACCTTATTGCGGCTGTTCATTTTAAATGCAAATATCAAAATCAGATATATGATAATCTTTTTTGAATGATGTCTTGACTGATAAATTTTATCTGACATGCAATGGTGTATTTCATATGAATTGAGGCACTGAATTCATATGAATTGCAGTATGCATTCAGGGGAGCTTGCTTGTGTTCCCCAAAGCTGAGCTAATTTAGTATATCTGAGCCTTCCAGACTCAGCTGGACCTGAGAAACAAACAAAACCGTGGATTTTGCATTCATACTACTAGAAATATTTTCACTAATCTGAATCAAGTCAGGATTTCACGTTCAAGGTTGTAGGGATTTCATGTAGCTTTAGCAGATAAAAAGAATTTTGTGGAGGTACATGTGTCTATATCGAAGAGTTTGTTGAATATTTAACAGTCTAAAATTTTTCTTCCTATTTTTTTTAACTGAGAACTTCACTCATAGGACCCTTGGAATAGCATGCTGTGATTAAGAATTTTATTTTAAAATTAGGTTTTATAGTTTTTATTAAGTTCCACGCCTGATTGACTAAATTTCAATTTTATTCCATACCCTATACTGTGTTTCTGTTCCAAGACATTGTTTATGGAAATACCTTCATAGTTTTATTTCTCTTGTGCCACTTAAATCTCTGATTTGATGTTCAAATCAAGCAATGTAATCCTGTTTGACAAGTGGAAAACCTACTGTTTTGATAAAGCTAGAATTTCATGTATAATTGTATCTCATTTAAACATAATAGTCAACATAGTTGTGGTTTGATTTGCAATATATCAAAGTAGCAAGAGAATACTCTGTAAAAGGCCTGTTGCTTTCTAACCTATCAAATTAAACATCAGCTATTTTTTAATATTCATACATTCATACAATCAGAGCCTATTTATCCAGATTAAAAGAAAATAAAGAAAAAATGTTCTAGATGTTTAAGACAGTAAAGGAAGGTTTGAATGACATGTCTTACTTGCTATGAGTACTTCAAACTTTGGTTGCTTTTAAAAAGGCAGTGGAGAGAATCTAATTGTGCATACACCCTGTTCTAATTGCGGGAATGTTGTAATTGAAAAAACCTTAACCTTCTCACTTATTTCACGTTAGGCATGTAGTCTGATGCAATAAAAGAATACAGTTCTGTCTTTATTTGGCATCTTTTAAGCTCTCCATTTTGAGGGTCTTCTTTGTCCCCATTAAAGAATTTCCTTTACTGGAGGCAGGGTCAAATCTACAGTCATTGCCATTACTGAACAGTGAACAGATCGCATCTCCTGAAGAGGAGCATTCAGTGCCATGGTTTAGTTGATGAGGAAGTGTTAGGTCATAGGTTGGACTTTGTTATCTTAGAAGTCTTTTGCAGCCTAATTCATTCTGTGATTCTGTGATTCTGTTAATATGATAATGACTGTTAAATACAAGTCATGCATTGTATATGGCTATTATTAATTCTGTAATAAATACACTTTGTTCCTGTTTTTAACATAGTAGTAGGAAGAATTGCATTGTGGTGAAAAGGTATTACTAAAAAAAAAAAATGAACTACTTAATAGATTGATCTATTCCAGCATAATCAATTTCTGCGTTTGAAAGGTGTTAACCAACAACACGTAAAGGTTGCTAGTATAATGCTAATGTTAGCACTTCTATAGCCTGGTTGTACATAAGTCATGTGAAGTAAAGCTGGTTTTGGGTGTTCACCTGGGATGATATCAAAAACTGGTTTTAACACAGCACAATGTAATGGAGGACTACAAAACTATGCTAAAATGACACAATTATTTTACAGTGGAGAAGTTTTGCTTTTTCCTTATTAAAAGCAATATTCATTATTTTTCACTGCTGAATATTCATGATTTGCATTAAATAAATGTGTTTGGTAACACTAAGTGTTGTCATGTAACGTAGATAGGAAAGTTTCTGAAACAGATGTCCTTGGAACAAAAGTGAACGATCCAAGGATGCACTCAGAAAAGTTCAGAGCTGCATAGTCATCTTACCTAAATGGACAGCTGAAATCAAGGTTGGCTTACTTTTAAAATATACATTTATTTTGAGATATTTCTTATCTTAAAGGAATATTATACCAAGAGCTTCAATTCTGATTTTAAAAACTGCCCTGTCCTCAATCCTTACCTTTAGCTTTAATATTTTTCTCAATTTTTAGTGTCTTGCCTTATGGAGTGTCCAGTGAATGATTTAGGTCAAATAAATCAAAGTACTGTTTTCAGAGCTTTGCTTTAATATACTCTTCAGCAAGGTGGTAGAACGTAATGAATACATTCTTTTAATCAATGTCTTTATCTCATTGAAGCACATCCATAAATAAGACAAGTCCTGTATTGTTAATATACCCTAAAGCTCCATAATGTCTGTGTAGTAATATTTTTATTCTAGGTCTTCAGAATTTCATTGCTTCTTTTTTTGTTGTTGTTTTGTTTTAGGTGTTTTTGTTTATTTGTTTTCTTTGTTTTTTAGTTTTCTAGGCAATAGAAAAGTAACTATTAGAAATAGAAAGCTTGCATACTTAAGTAGAGTTGATTGTTTAGCATGGCTAAAGCTTATAAGCCTTTACACAGGAGGTAAATTTAATCATATAGAATCATCATGCAAGAGACCTATAAGGTCATTCAGTCCAAACATCCATCCAACATCACCACAGCAACCTCTTAACCACTAAACCACATCACCCAGTGACAGATCCAGACTTCTCTTGAGCACCTCCAAGGATGGTGACTCCACCACCTCCCTGGGCAACCTATTCCAGTTCTTGACCCTAAAAGTGAAGAAGTTTCTGAATCTCTCCTGTCTCATTTTAAGGCCATTTCCAGTGGTCCTCTTATTGCAGGCACAGTAAAGGAGACCACTGTAGGTGCAGCCCCACCTCACTGCACCCTCCTTTCAGGGAGTTGTGGAGAGTGATGAAGTCACCCCTGACCCTCCTCTTCTTCAGACTAAACAAACCCAGATCCCTCACAAGACAATCTCTTGAGTGCTTTCACGAGCCTTTTTGCCCTTCTCTGGACATGCTAGAGCAACTCTAAGGCCCTTTTGGAGTGAGCAGACCAGACCTGAACAGAATTCGAGGTGTGGCCTCACCAGTGCTGAGTACAAGGGGATAATCACTTCCTTAGTCATGCTGGTCAGGATGCCACAGGGCTTCTTGGCCACCTGGGCACACTGTTGGCTTATATTAAGCTGCCTTAAGCCAGCTCCCCCAAGTACCTTTCTGCCAAACAGCTCCTGACCCACTCCTCCTTCAGCGCTACTGCGCTGCATCAGGTTGTGACCCAAGTGCACTTCTCCTTATTGAACCTCATGAAGGGATGAAAATTGATTTAATTTTTTTTTTGTATATACTAATTAAAACAGAAACCATTACATCATGGTTTTTTTGATGAAAGGAGAAGTGATGTATTGCACTTGCTCAATATTCTTCCCTTTATTTCTTCCTGTTTCACGTTTCTGAATCAGTTCCATTAAATGGAACTTCTGCCTTCCATCCCACTCCAAATAAACAATGTGAATGAGTGAAAAGTAAGCATAGACTTGTCTTCTTCTCAGCTTAGAAAGTGGAACTGGATTTCACATATGCCTAGGAATTCACAGCTAGTACAAAACTAGACTAGTATAGAATCCCAGAGTTTGGTGGTAATCACACTGTGTCTCTTTCCTGCCAAGAAGAATTTGAACCCTGTGGGTCAATCTTGACTATTAACCTTCCTTTATTTCCAATTAACTCTGCTGTGTGGTACACAAAGTTACTGAAAGATAACTGCAAATAACCAAATGCATTATACTCACTTTTAAAATGTAACTCTGATTATTAATTCAAAAGTATATTATTTCTACATGTCATGTATGAATTTGTTTTCTTCATTCCTTTGGCATTCTTACTTTTTCATTCTCCATGCTTTTGGTGAGGTCTTCTTCTATGGCCTACATTCTATTCCTGCTGAAGAGCATTCACAAAGGGTTGTGCTTTGTACTTTGCTTGTACGTTTAAACATGTAAAGCAATGTCACCCTATTTATCATGAGATTATTTCAGCTAAGCATTTTATTGTTCACATTGATGAGATAAGCCTTAATAAAGAGTAAAAATCAGAGCACTTTCTGAAAAATTGGAAAAGTAAATAGGCCCCTGGACAAATTTGAATCATAGACTCACTGAAGTAGGATAAACTTCCAGAGATTGCCTCATACACTGTCCCAGCTCAAAAAAAAGGACAACTAAAGCAGATTTCTCAATCTCCAGCTGGGCATTGAATATCTCCAAGGACAGAAACTATACATCAGGGTTCTTTGTGGCCATTTGTCGGAGTCAGTCCAGTATGACCATGTTTCTCTAATATTGGGGAGCCCAGAGCTAGACCCAGTTTTCCAGGTATGCCTCACCAGTGCTGAGTAGAGAGAAATGATCACCTCACCCAATGCGCTCAATCAAAATGCTTCTGTTAATGCAGCCCAGATGGTGGTTGCTGGCCATGCCTGCAGCAAAGGTGTGGTGATGACTCATATTCAATTGCCCACAGAGCCCCTTGGTCTTTTCCGACCAAGTTTGTCCTCAGCTGTTGTGTCCCACCTTGTTCTGATGCATGTTGTTATTTCTCCCCAGGAAAAGAACTTTCCCCTTTGCTGAAGTCAATGAAATTCCTCTTTACCTGTTTCTCCAGCTGTCTGACAACACACAACCAATTGGAATATCAACCAGACAGATCGGGATTGTTTGTATGGCACTCAGATACGTATTTTGAATATGTGTGCTATGTAAAATACAAGGTAATAATGTCCCTGCAAAAATTTGTTGCTATTTCCCATAGGATAACTGCTCTTATGGAGCATTTGATGTTTTTCCTTAACCAAGGAACTATTACTCAGCTAGATGTATCCATAAGTGTATACCGAGAGTGAAAGAAATGCTTTTATTGTTACAGAAGAACATACAGATACATGCCATCCTGTTGGATCTAATCTTTCTACTAATGACAGATGTTACCTGGGGAAGTTTTATGTGATGAAAAAGGCTTTCTGCTGTCCTTCAGCAGATGTTCTGACCACCCAGACACACGTGTATGTAGGGGAATTGTAGGTTTGTGATCAGGGACATCGACATTCAGATTTTTAGCAAAAATTTCTGTTGTGACTAGGACTACTCAGTGAACCCATGTTGATTCAGTTCAGTTAAATTATTAAAGAGGAAAAAAAAAAAGAAAATCAAATGTTTTCCATTGGCAAAGAACATTTATTTCATTGTTCGCAAGAATTTAAGTCAAATATAATAAAGTGAAAAACATCAGCAAACTTTTATCCAAAGACCAAAGGGTAACAGAAACACAGCAAAAGAAACCTGCATGCACTGTATGACCAGAAGAGTTAATAAAGAAGGTGGTCTCTAAAAAAGGAATAAACTCAAGGCTGTGACTAAAGAAGCAAACAAAACTGCAGGTCACCTGCTGTAGGGTAGCTCAGTCATGGCTTATGTCATGTTCTCACAGTGAATTCCTGAGCAAATACACCTTGCACAAACAAACGTCAGGGGTTGGATTCAGCAGAGCTGAACAAATGTTCCAGCAGTGAAGCGTGCTGTTCCTGTGGAGAGACGGCAGCAGCCTCAGCAGCGGCAGGCAGATCAAGCATCCCCACAAGGCCTGACCCACCCCTGCAGGATCACACGGGCAGCTTGGGACAGAGCAAGGCAGTAGGTCTCTGTGCAGGATTTTGTCTGGTTTTACAGGCTATCAACTATAGAAAACACACATACAGGCAAAGAAAACACACACATATAGCAAAATCATCAGACAGGCATGGAAAAACACAAGTCAGAGGGCTTTTCCTCTTGGTTCTCGTACTTTAGTTCGCTTTGGTTGTTGTGTATGTCAGGAACCAAAACTTCAAACTCAGCAAGGTCTTTCCAGCTGTACATGCCCAGATGTGTAAGAAAGACGGTCAGTTTTTGCTTGGTGAGGGTAGTTAGGCAGAACTTCCAAAGATACACACTCAATTTCCAAGACTGATTAAGTGTACTGTTATGATTGACAGCAGATACTTCTGTATGTACATTTCCATGCTATCAGTACTTTGCTACTTAAAATGCATAAAGTTTGAAAATATGAAGGTAATGTAGCTGGATAATGTAGCTTCTTTAGCTGGATAGGAAGCTTCTAGCAAGTGAAACTAATTTTTTTTTCTGAGCTGAAGGTGTTTTATGGGATAGACAGCCTTTATCTCACCCTAACATTTCATACTGACACAAAATCATGTTCAGCCCACTTTGTCAACACAATCATGTACTTTATATGTATATTTTAAATTTTTTAATAAATTCCTGTATTCATATGTTCGATAACTGTAGTTACTTTCCACTTTAATCATACCAGTATCTTAACTGGCATAATTAAGAGTAGGGAAATAAAACAGTAGAGCCAAAACAAAGACAACTATACAAAATCCACATGCTAGCACCAAGGTGGTATTGAGGGAAAGATTCACAGAAGAATTATTGAAAAGAAGAATGGCTGGAGCAGAAAGAATGGCTGGAACAGAAAGAATGGCAGGGTGGCAGAGTTAGTATTCTGAGTATACTAAGATGTGAAGATCCTTGGTTTCTCCAGTAATCAGCTGCTGTAGGTTATTCTAGTCACTAGTGTTATTAGCATATATTTTATATTTAAGACTAGGTTACTCCAGGAAAAAATACAAATCTCTATTAGCTTTTCATGGGTATTTTATAAGTAAACAAATACATTACCTCATCAGGCTGAACTAGAAATAATTACATCATTTAGCTCCACTGTAGTCATAAGTGCAGACAGCTGATTAGAGTTCATTGGCAGTCTCTCAGCTGGTTCTAAAATACTCTCATGCAACAGGAGTGGAGTGGGAGGCATCTCTCCGCATAGTTCCTGCTCCTCAGTGCTTATGTTGCTGAAAATCCAACCTTTTTCTACTTCTAATTCTCAGCTCATACTCATAATTTCTGTTCCCAACCACTTGTTTAGATATAATTAGTACTAATCTGTAGTAATGAGAAATATAATTTTAGGGAGTGATGCTTAAGCAAGGATTTGGGGACTGAGCACAGAGCAATCTCATGTAATCAGGCAGTTCTCTTTAGAAAATGGTATTACGTGAGTGAATAAACTGTTATCTGACTGTTTAAAATAGCTGGCTAGTTTAGGTCAGCTATATTATAACCTGTCTCGTTAAGGAAACAGATGAAAATGGGTCCTAGCAAAAGTTAGAGATTTTTTTCTTAAGCTTTAAGTGAATACAAAGCATGGATGGATGTATATAAATGTTACATGTTTGTAACTGCCATAGAGGCAGTGGTTTTAAAAGAAAAAAACTTTGAGCAACAAACTCAAGAAAGCAAAGAAGTGTTCTGGGTACAGTCGTGGAGTACCAATAGTTTCTGCAGATGAATAAAGCCTGGGAGATTTTACCATAATCTCCAAACAAAGCCCTAGCTTGTCAATATACTACATAGAACAGGGTCATTTATATGTGCAGTTTGAACTGATGTACATCCCAGAATGAGAAGAAAGAGATTAAATCAGTGAATTGAAATGGCTAAGGCTAGTCAAGTCATTTAACATGGAATCTGTTTGTGCTTTTTTTTGGAACTGCAATTTAAGTTAATTTAAGCTACTTTAAATTGCTTTAAGTTTTAGTATCAAATGGTGGAGTGAATTTTGGCACACAGAAAAAGACACTAAGAGGAATCATTTAAAGTAATATAATACATACCATGAGAAACAGCAGATTCTAGACATTCTGTGAATTAAATATGTTATTGCTTTTGTCCCATTTTATGCACCATCTGACATGCCTGTGGTGTGCTTTTGATAGGTAAGCAAAGTATTTTAGGTTTGTTCTAGATTAACTTAATGATACTTGAAGCAAAGGACAGTGAATAAATGGGAATAAATGATAATAGGATCTTAATATACTTTTGTGACAGCCTGAAATCCTGAGCTGTAGATTCTTAATTCTTAAAAGAGGCAAAGTGAGCAAATCATAAATGGCAACAGCCAGCTGTTTAAAGGGTGTCCTCAAATATTTCTCATTACTAGAACAGATTCTCGGATGATTTCAAATGGAAGTGCAAACTAAGGCTGCTCTTACACTGAATATCTATGCAATAATGAGAATGTGAAGAGCCATATGAAATCGTGTATTATCCTGTATTGCTTGAGTTGGATGCAGCATAAAGACTGGTGTACATAAGCAGAGCAGTCCTACCACCTGAACCCACTGCATGCTCTTTAAGATAGTTTTGACAGCTTTTAGGGAATTTCTATGGTACCCTGCAAGGAGAATTCAACACACATTTGTGCTGAGAATAGATAAGTTCAATGAGCAATGCTTGGGCAAAGTTTTGCTGTAATATATGGTTCTACATGAAGTCTGCAAAGATGCTCCACAGGCAGATCCCTCATAGGTACTTGAACCATCAGCAGCACCATCCCTTAAGCAGTTGTTTGGGGCACCTGAGCTTTGCCGTGGGTCCATTCCCCAGCCCACCTCTGTTGCCCCAAGGTTCACCCTGCATTCTCCAACTCCAGGAAAGTCCAAGACAATACTGAGGCTTGTTTCTTATCCCATCACCAAGGGAAACTAATGCCTGTCAAAGAGTCCTTCTGCTCTTGGCATTCCTGCTCCCAGCCACTTTAACCCTTTTTTTTGCAGCAAAGCCCCCTTCCCCTCCACTCTGCCACAAATTACCACTGCTGAGCAGTCTCAGTTAGAATTGCCCTTTCTACAACTAAAATATTACTTATTTTTCATGTCCTAAATTTGGATTCTTCTTTTCCTTTTGCACTGAGCTTAGTAAAATGCAATCATTTAATCCTTTACTGATCTAGGAGATTTGCTTTCCTTTTTTTCTTGCTGTCTAGTGCTCTTGATATTAAGTAGCTAATTGAAAGTGTATTTCAGGTATTTATATAGAGTACTTCCTGATGTGGGATCATGAGCCAAGTAACAATATTTAAAACAGAGAAAGGGAAGTAACTGAGGTGTCATTCATTAGTGCCTTGCCCTCTGCTTGGAGCAGGAAGTCTGCCCTGGAGCAGTGGTTCCTTATGGGGTTGCTATGGGCACTAGTATACAGCGTGCTGCAAACAGAAAAGGATTAAACTTTCCAGGGGGTCTTTCTGTAGAGTGAGTT
Source organism: Cyanoderma ruficeps (assembly GCA_008694505.1). NCBI lineage: Eukaryota > Metazoa > Chordata > Aves > Passeriformes > Timaliidae > Cyanoderma > Cyanoderma ruficeps. Next base: position 395,532 of record VZDJ01000236.1, read on the forward strand.
TCAGCAACCTGGAAAATGTTGAACCTTTAAGGTTAATTTTTCAGCAGTAACAGTCAACCTGACATTTGCAATAACAAATCATTAGCATTTGAGCATGTATCACAAGTGTTTGGTTACTTTATTTAGATACATGCCAGATGTAACTTAAGTTTCTGCTCAGATTTTGCCTCGGTTATTTTGTTCAAAGTCAGTTAGCTGGAGTCAAGGCTAAAGCACTTTCACAAATGAGTAGCTCAAAGTAAAGAGTCACAGCTGAAAAGAAATACAGTAAAATCTTGGATATTAAGATCCTTTCAAGACCAAGATGAAGAAAAGTTTTATCAAATCCAGAAGGGCTTTGCCTAGATGGAAACCACTGTCAGATCACGACCGTGTTGAGGAGGTAATTCAAAACACAAACTTGGAATGTGAAATCTGCTCTCAAGTATGACCTGAGAAGTGTACTTTAGATGAGTTTTCTTGAAAGGTTTTATTATGTTAGCCCAGATACACAAATGTTGTTAAACAGGCTCAAACAGTGCAGAACTAATTAGCTGACACCAAAGATATTACTTATTTGGAAGCGGATGAAATAAACATGATCCACCTGAGCAACATGATCATTTTCTGTGAAATAAGCAGAGCATGACCAAGGCTGAGCTGTTCTTTATGTAAGCCTGACATGCTACAGGAAATTGCTAATGCACCTTCAGTTTTGAGCAAGCACCAGCTAGCCCAAACTTTATCAGAACATTTTGAAACAAATACTAAAATGTACCAAATATCAGAAACTTTTTCTTTTTTTTTCCTTTTTTTCTTTTTTTAAATAATGCAGATGAAAATAAGGGGTGACACTTCAAAGAAAGTGGTAGTATAAAATCAGAAAAGTGACTTCGCTTTTATGCCACTCATATTAAAGGAAACAGAGCTAATCACCTTGCAGAGTAACAAGTATTCAGCAAAGCACATTTTTAAAATCTTCAAATTATTTTTTGCAATGACTTCAAATGTGCTAAAAAGATGTGTCTTGAAAAGCAAGAAAAAGCATTTTTCTAAAAGTTTTACACATACTTACAGAAGGGACAGAATTACAGAATTTTTCACTGCTGAATATACTCAAATGATTTTTATATGGTGTTCACTGCCTAGTAGCGCTTTGATTAGTAGTTCAGAAGCTAGAATTGCTATTCAGCATGGCTCTGCTCAGTGCTAATTAGTTTGATTGGCAGAGCTAATTGGTCTGGATGTATCATTGTGCTGATGCAATTACACAGCTTTTAGACACATAAGCTAATATTGTTGTATGGCAATGTGGTGTTCCAGTTCATTAATAACCAGATCAGCTCTTTCCCTGGTACGGTATTTGCTGCTGTAGATGTGCTCACAAGGACTCTGTACAAGGGATAATATCTGAAAAATTACCATAAGGATTATCATCCTGCTGGAAACACTTGGACATTCAAGGTAAGCCAGGTTGCTTTTGCTGCAGCTGATCTTCAATCCTGCCTTAGCAAGACTTCCACTAAACAGGTGGATTTGTAAAAGACTTTGAGCTATAGTCATTGAGACTAGACTTTAAATGAAGAGAGGAGAGAGCTTTTAGAAAGCAATTTGATAACTGGCTATGCTCTCAATATTTGGATTTCTTTCTTTCACAGAATCACTTTATTGGCTGAAGTAGGAGGGAGCTGTAAGTATTGGCTTGTCCAATACTGCAGCTCAAAGACAGCCAGCTAGGCCAGGTTGCTTAGTGCTGTCTCCAGTTGGGTGCTGAATATCTCCAAGGATGGAGACTTACCAGGGAGATTCCACAGCCTACATGGGCAACACGTTCTAGTGTTCAATAGTCCTTATTGTCAAAAAGGTTTTAATGTATTTAAATGTAAATTCTTGCATTTCACTTTGTGCTCATTGTCTCTTGTCCTGCCACTGGCTACCACTGAGAGAAGTCCGAGTCTGTCTTCATTATAACTTCCCATCAGGTAATTATGCACACTAAAATTTCCCTTCTCCCTGCTCTCTCAGCCTTTTCTTCTGTGACAGACGCTTAAGTTCTCTAATCATGGAATATCAGTCTCCTTCATAGCTGTTTGCTAGTGTTGGTCCCATATGTCCATGTCTGTCTTGTACTGGGAGCCCAGAGATGGATCCAGCTTTCCAGGTGTGTCTCACCATGCTGAGTAGAGAGGAAGGATCACCTCACTGAATCTGTTAGTGATACTTTCCTAATGCAGCCCAGGCAACTGTTGGTCTTCTTCTGGGAAATTACTGGCTTTGACTTGTCCAGAGGACCCACAGGTCTTCCTTTCATGCAGTATAAATAGTTTTCTATCACTGTCTGGAAGTGGGAGTATATCATTGGCATTATTTCCTTTGTTGCTAATTTATAGGAAATATGTTTAGCTTGCTGTCCTTACATCTGACTATATATTTATTTCAGAAATCTTTAGGTTCTCTAATATTTTCCCACACTTTATAATTTCATTTGTACTACCATTCATTTTCTACTATTTAACATTGATTAAATTATTTTTGGTGGTTTTAGTGTTTTTTTTTTCTAATTGTTGTTTTTAAATGCAGTTCTCTGTTCTTTAGATAAAGATTGCCAGAATTAAGGAGTTCTGCCAAACACAGCATTTGTCATAACTTCAAATTTTAATTAAAGAGCTCACAGTCCAGTTTTCTCTGAACATTCTTCTTCCCAGTAGTTTTTCTTACAGTTTTTTGCAGTGGGAAATTTAGCCCTTTTGAACAGAAAATTAATTATAGGAACTGTGTTCTGTATTTCCATAATGAATATATGTGTGTTATGATGACTGATCTTTAAGCAACCACTAGTTTGCAATCTAGTAATTCATTAATTTTTATTCTACTGAGATTAAAGAAGATCTATTTACTGTTCTGCGTAAAACCTTTGCTTCTCAATTCACTTGTATAATATTAATAAATGTTATGATTTACTGCTCATTGCATGGAAGTATTGTATAACAAATAATTTGACATCTACGCAAAGTCCTCAGGTTTTATTTTTATCTATCACAAAGATATTTGAAATATCCCCCTGCAACCTCCTGGGGCTCTTTGGCTAGCTCAGTTCCTTGAGAGGCTTTGGAGGAATATCTCAGCAACAAGACAAAAGATTCCAAAAGGGGCTCTTCCCCTGGGATTAGTCCAAGGCGTTTATTCTCCAAGGTTTCCAGGGGGGAAAGAGAACGAACAAGGAAGAACAGGACCTTACCTATCCCGGGGCTCAGGAAAAGATAGCTGGACCTCAGCCAATTAGGTCAAGAAAGGAAGGAAGGGTCAAACTAAATGGTCACAAGCTTCAGGGGTCCTGGGGAAAAACCATTCCCCAGAGAAATACAACAGATATTAAATAAGGAAATTTTTGTCTGGTCTTATCTGGAGATAGCAAGCTTCAGGGTTTTTTGGTTTTGTTCATTTGTTTTTGGTTTCTTTTGAATTTCTTTTTTGGTTTAATTTTGAGTTGGTTTTTTTTGGTATAATATATATTGTTGCATTCTGTAAATAAGAATGTGAACAAATCTGCACATTTAATACTGAATTTGGATAGGAGGAACATTGCTTGCTAATATAAGTACCTTATATAGCTAGTTTAGGTATGTCAGAAGTTCTCTCTTCAGTGGAGTGAAATAAAATTCAGGTAATTAAAGAAATTTTCATACGCAGTCAGATTGCAAAAAACCTGAACTGTAATTCTAGAGAAATCAGTGACACAGGTCTTGCAATTGTAGGCCAAGACCTAGATCAGTACTATTGATCTTCATTAATTACTGGGTACTTCTTAACCTAAGTCATCTAAGGAGCTGTTGGCTAATTAAAGGTCTATTTTACTGAGCAATACAGTTACATTTCCCTGTATTTGTATCATAAATTAGGTTTTCAGATTTAAATGGAGACTAACTAACTCTGTGGCACTTCTGCTAAGGTACATAATTTTTGTTTTGATTTTACAGCTGGTGCAAAGAACAATTAACTTGGATGCATGAGGCTAACCACTGGCAAATTTTTCTCTTACTTGTACCTTTTTTATAGCAAACTGAGAGTGTTCCTGATCCATAGTATTATAAGTGTGAGGCGATTCAGTTAAAAAAAAAGGATAACACAACAACTTCAATGCTAATAAAACCTATCTCCTCTTTTGAAGAATATTCAAAAAGCCCAGAGCTGGGGAGGGGGATTGACAAATTTCCACATTAATGCAAGAGAAAGAGCGATGCAGAACCTGTAATAAATCTTGGACATGTGGTTTCAAAAACCAGCCATATTATTTCAGCAAATGCAACCATAAGCATAATTAACTTTGGTTGCCTTTAACACGATGCAGATGCCTAGCAGCATGATCTGTCAGTATGCTTACTTGTCCATCCCAAAAATGATGAATCAAGAACTCTTTGATTTTGATCATTTACAGATGATTTAGAAAAATGTTTTTACACAGAACACATTTCCTTTCAGAGCATTCCCTTACTTGTCTGTTACTAGTCCTCATAAATTTAAGGGGTTTGTGTGGAGAATTAAAATCTTTCATGACGAAAACCACGAGGGGGAGCCCATGTCACCACGTTTGCTTTTTTTTTTTTTCTTTTATAATCCACTGAGCAAGTGGTCCTGTGTGTTTTAAAAGGGTTAAGCATGATGTTTTTTCTTTAGTAGTTACATGTCTTCAGCCTTCTTTTCATGAGGACCTGGTGAAAAGTTATCTGATACAGTACATTTCTGAATGTTACCTTTATATAGGGGAAAGGATTAAACAGGTAAGAACCAAAGGAAAGGAAAGGGAAGGGAAGGAGGGGGAAAGGAAGGCAGGGGGGCCCTGCCGCCGCGCTCCCACACTCACCGGGTCGGGCGTCTCCACCACGTCCTTGACGGCGCCGCCGAAGCAGGGCAGGCACTGCCCCATGGCCGGCCCGCCCGGCCCGCGGCCCNACCGCATTTGACTCAGCTGGCCTCTACTGAGTTCAGAAATTTTTCTATCAAATTTCATTTAGGTTTAGTTTTCTTTCTGTGTTGACACACTGAAGAGGAAAATGTTCACAGGCAGCTATTGTCATAGATGCACTTTCGCATACCTACCATCATAGAATGGCTTGAGTTAGAAGGGACCCTAAAGACCATCTTGTTCCAAACCACCTGCCATGGTCATGAATGCCACTCACTAGATCAAGCTCAAAGCCCCATTCAACCCAGCCTTCCAGAAATGTGGGCCAACCACAACTTATTTGGTGAACAGGAACATACAGGAAAGCAGAAGAAATCCATTGTCAAGACCTCATGCTACAACAAAAATATACTGCATTTTCTTAAATGCAGTATATTAATGTGATTAAATGCTGTTAATTAAATGTGAGCAAAATGTAAGACTGGGGAGCTTAGATCGATGATGGCTTCCCAGGGACCTGTCTCAGAACTATAAGAGGACACAGAATTTGGTGTTTGAAACATATATTATTAGGAGTTGTTACATGCAATTTGAATGTATTTATTAACAAAAGAGCCACATATTTCCAGAGGAGATGTAACTAGAGCATTTTATCCCTAGTTACAGGAAGTCTTTCTACAAAAGTGGCAATAAAAGGAAGATTAAAAAATTGAATTATTTGGACAAGGAAAGTGATTGACAGACAATGTGGGGAAGAACATTTACATCAAATTTTACATAAGGTAACTACAGTCATTTGGATAAAATAATTGATAACAGAGATGAATGGATAAGTGCTCAGCATTTTGTAGGGAAGATACAGGTTAGATGAGACCTGGATAACTTAGATGTTTGCAATTGATTGGGGCTTCTGTGCTTCCTTCTGACTGCTGCTCCCAAAGTGCAGGCAGATAAAACCTCAGCCATATGTATAAAGTTATAATTGTGGAGAAAGGAGTCCTGGAAGACTAAATGTCATTTAAGACTGCACAGTGCTTATTTTTGAAAGGAGGAGAAGCAAGTGTGCTGTGTATAACTTCCTTTCCTTGAGAAATTTTCAGAAAATAATCAAATTTCATTATTAATAGTGGAGGGAGAAAAATAGCAAAAGGTAATAGCTACTCTCTTTCGGTCAATCCTACCTTGCTCTGCAATATGCTAGCTCTCTTGAAGAGAGAGTACGAGTAGACACCAAATAAGGTTTTGACACTGTTTTCTGTGTCCTTCTCACAAGCAATCAAGGGAAACATGCTATGTGCAAATATTTACAAATAAATGAAAAAATGTTTGGAATCTATTTCAAGAGAAGATGGCAGTGATTTGTTGTAGTATAGAAAGAATGTTTTGAGCCCTTCACAGTCTGCTCTCGGTCCTCTACAGCTTAGAGTTTTCAGCAGTGGTCCTTATGATCCTTCTGGCTTTGTAGTTGAAACCAAACTGAGGGGCTGTGGCAGGGCTTTGCCAGTCAGAATAAGGTAACAAATCTGAGTATGTATCAGTAATGTCTTGTTGCTTCACAAAAAGCAAGAAGTGAAGAAATAAGATCGCTTTTGACATTTTGACTGTTGGAATCTCAGAGCTGCTACTGCTCATAGTTGTAGCGGAAAGTCTCTCAACAACAGGACTCAAGTAGTCTTTTGAGAGACTGATCCTTCATAGGCAACTAGGTAAGTGCATAGCTGCAAAAACATAGGTATAGACAAATTATTTTACACATTTCATATATTTATTATGCCCCAAATCAGTAGTTTGAGCTGGGTAGCAACCAAGTAAGGTGAACAAACCCTTAACCCAAAGTTACTGGTAAAAGAAATTAGCTTGTAAATAGATTGTCAGTCACATTACTAGTTTTCTTCCTAGCTGTGGCTGCATGTTTCCTAATGAGAGTCTTAGATTGAACAGTGAAATTATTTTAAGACATAGAAGATTACTAAGAATAGTTCAATTGATTTCTGCAGCAGTTCATTTTTGTTCAATAACTATTTCATTATATTTCCTTTTCTGTAAGTTTCAGAGGAGTGAATTGAAAAAAAACCCCCACAGTTACAGGATGTATTTTCCAGTATTTAGTAGGACTTTATTTGGTAGCAATATTAATTCTCAGCTCTGGTGGTGGGAAATTGATGGTTCATGAAATTTGGAGTAAATACTCTTTCTACTCATAGCTCAGTCAATATAAGTAGATTTTCAGCGCCAATAAAACTTCCATTACTGGAAACAGAAAGCATCCTAGTGGTTACTGGGAGAGACAGGTTTTCTCTTTCCTCTTTGTTTACAGATTTTGAGGTTCATCTTAAGTTTATATGTGGGCTTATTTCCAGTGTTTTATAGCAAACCTGAAAAAAATCTGGCTGGTTGCACAGCTCTGTAGCAACTCAAGAACTCTCATATCCATCTCTTCTGTTTTTTCTCATATTTTTATGGGACTAATCATGACACTTTTATTCCCAGAGGTCACTGGAAAGATGTGTTCTTTACCTGTCAAGTGTGATGCTGACATAGTCCTATAAAATACAAAATTATCTTGGCAGATGAGTAGAGGAAGACTATTGGATTAAAATTATAAATAATTTTCAATCTTGTTAATATATCCATCATGTCAAATATGAAAGCGAGAAAAGGAAAGAAACTACAATATTTAACTGGGGTCAAATGAGTCAATTCAATAGAAGTATTTTGTTTGTAGTACCTAGTGATTTGAAGATTGCATAGGTGAACCATTACTTGGTAATTGATTTTAAAATTATCGAAAATACAATAGAAACCTGTTTCAGTGCTTTATTCCATAGGAGAATAATAATGAGTCTTTCATTGATTAACACAAATTTTCTTGCTTTCCTTGGAAATTTGTGTTTGTATCCTGTCTTACAGAGAAATGATTTGTGGTACCATAGTAAAGTTTCTGGCATTTACAATTGCTTTCATTCTGCTGGAGTGAATAGCTTTCAGAGCAGGGGTAGAAAGAATTCAGTTTCCAAGGGGACAGAATGTCAACCAGAGGAAAACCACAGGGGGTATCTGAGTGGGGCAGCCCATAATACCTGGCTTCAGTTCACAGACACTGGCATTCAGTGGACTGTAACCAAGAGAAAAAAACAGAAAGGACTTTAGATTGCTTTGTGAGCAGTGATTAAGGACAGCCTTGTAATATGACTGTTAGCTGTGAACCTGCCTTCTGTTCAGAGGACAGAGCGAAGCACAGGTGCCAAAGGCTTCACTGCACCCCTGGGGTTGGGATAGGGGATTTCACTGCCTGAACAGGAGGAGAGGGAGGACACGAACCCAGGTGCTGGCTGTCTTCACACACGCAGTAAATACACACTGATTGTCCATAAGACTGAGTGTGGTGAGTCCTATCACACTGAGAACTAAATAAAGATGAACTGCCAGTGGGCTGGCAGGGTAATTGCTTGCTGTTGCTGTCCACAGCTCATGCTTCCTAATTCCTGAGGCAGAGCAGAGTGGGACCTACAAGTTTCAATTTATGCCCTAGACTGGTGTGTGTAGCTACCCAGTCACCCCTGAGTACAGCATTTCTCCAATTAATTTGTTTTAAATTGAATTAAAATCGCTTTTAACTTACAGCTGGGGTTTTGGACTTTTAAAGCTGATGGAACAAAATATGAATGCCCCAGCTTCTTCCAGTTTATAATTTTATTTGTAACAATAGACCAAGGAAACAAAAATCACCTTTACTATCCACTATTTTCTAGTCAACATTTGTGCCTTTAACTAATGAACAAATTATACTGGATTAGAATGTAGAGAACGAGGGCATTACTATATTATTATACTAAGGTATAACATCTTCAACTCAAACTGAAGTGAAACTCAGCAGCATGCAGCCACATCAATAAACAGCTAGAGTTTTGCAAAGGTGTACTCTATTCACACCTACAGAAATTTTTATTGAGTTTTGCAACATACAAAACATGTAACTAAACATACATAAGGTAGTGCAAACACAGCTAATTTTTCACATCTAAGTCTACACTTTGTATATAAAAAATATGTAGTACATGAAATATATAGGTTTATATATATACACATACCTATGCATTTTTAAATATGCTGGTAGAATTCAATTAAAAAGAAAAATCTGAAGCCAGAGAAATTGGCAGCTTTGGGTTGTTTTGTTGTTGTTATTGTTGTCTTGTGTTTGCTTTCTCTTCCCTTTTCTGTTCTTAAGTTTTTTCATATTTTCCTTCCAAGACTGGAGAAATAGACATTAATTTTTTGCATTTCAGTTTCAAGGTACTTCTTCTGCCCATGGATGCCAGATAACTGATAATACTTTAAATATCCTGATTGCAAAACACAGTAAAAGATAACTGCCATGCAAATGACCATGTGTAGTAAAATTATCAGTTTACTGTGACAATGCAGTTTTTTTTGCTTAAAAATTTTATCTTAAAAGCTTAGACGTTTTTGGCTTGCAAGTTTCATCATTTGTTTTGACCTGTCTCAGTAAAGGTGTGCACAACTGTGTTTACATTGGAAAGTGGATAGTATTATAATGTCCAAGGAAATTGTTCCAGAAATGGGGACGTACCTGCTGCAAAAAAGTGCTTATTTTGCAGAACTTTAAAGATTTATTCTATGCAGAATAACACCTGGTGATAACCTAATGGTTCTGACAGCTGGGTTGTGGTTACCTGAGGGCATTAATCATTGCAGCTGGTTGGAGGTGTGTTTTTCACACTCCAGAAACACAGACCTATGTCAGACCTTTTAGTGTAGATTGAGCTTTGAGAAGTGACCTGACCACAGGTTTGAGACAAGTCAAGAGATAAGGCAAAACCCCATCAATTTCCCCACTCTCTGGTAGGGAATATCTCTTCTAATATACCTTGCCTTTACACATATTTACATCCACTTGTGAGAGATCAGGTTTCATTCCAGATGTGTTTATGACTTATATATTGAAGAGTCATAACATGAATTAGTTCTGCTTGAGTATGTCACCATCTGACTGTTCAGATTTAAGACTGCACAAATTTTTCCCTAAAAGGATTCTGTGCTGTAACAGAGCTAATCAAACATGGAAGAGAAGAACTGAATGTATGAATGGCTTATTTCCTGGCTTTATACAATTTCAATTCATTGATATGCTGTGTAAGAACCTGAAAATTGACCTGATATCAACCAACATGAATTTTATGTTTCGGAATACATAACAGGCAAATGATTTGCTAGGAAAAACAATCAAACTCTGTGAAACATTAAGAGTTTGTTAACAGTGAAAGCTATGTTAACGTTATATTTGGAGAAATAAAGCAACAAGATGCACTAGAATGAGAGAAAATTCGCTAACTTTTGCAATAAGTCAGTGGTTTTATATTTTTTCATAATGCACAAATCCATGAAGCAGAAAGAGTGTACTGTGCATATGTGTGTTACACATATATTGCTGGTGAAAAAAACAAAATAATTTTTTTACACAAAATATTTTCACAGTAAGGTATAACAATGCATATGTCACCCTGTGATAAAAGGAATCCTGGCTGTGTGGCAGCTAAAAAATAAACAGAAAAATTAAGGGTGTAAATTGTGACATTTTTAACTGTCCAGGTAAAGAGTACTCTGGAGCAGCCTTGCTGGCTCATCAATTGAATTGAATTTCCTTTCTGATTCTAATACATGGAATCAGAAAACATCTAAATCTGTGGTTTGTATGTGTGTGTGTTTTTGACATTCCGTTCATTATTGCAAATAAGTATGACGCAGAGGGCAGAGAAGCTCAGCCAGATAACACCTATTTGTCTTTTGTTTATAGCCAGTGGCCAGTCCTTTTCCTCAGATGCTTGCTTAGGGTGGAGAGCAGCAAATAAAAAAATAATGTCAGTGAAGTTAAGGGTTATGTAGATGTTAATATACATCTCTTCTGAAATGTAATGGAGCTGAGTTTTTGGTAAAAACCTTATTTGGCAGGAGAGGAGGCAGATGATGTAATAGCTCAGTCAGTATTTTATTCAATAGCAAATTTCTCACTGTGATTTGTTGGGAGGAAATGCTGTTCTCTGACTTTATTCTGATAAGGAGTTCACCCAACTGGTTCAGAACACCCTCAGTATGCAACAAGTATAAATGAATTGAAATTCAGTCATGAAATCCACTCTTGACTCCAGCACCTGTCTGACTTCAGGGGACAGAAAACTTCTCTGATGGTGTTTGGGCAATGGGTGAAAATACTAGTGAACGTCAGTCTTGTGAGTTGCCTGATGCACTTGTTGAACTCAGTGCAGGCTAAACTGATGATTTCTGCTTCTTTTGCACACTTTGGATCTGTACAGGAGCATGGAGTCTATCAGTCCTCCTGGTCTGGACTAACCCTTCCAGCTGAGGGAGCATGTCAGTCTACTTCTGTTCAAACTGATGACAGCTACCTATTTTTAACCTCACACTTTAGCCAACCAGCTGCCATATATTAGAGAACCACAGAACCAGTTAGGTTGCAAAAGAACTCTGAGATCATCATCTTCAACCTTTGACCAGACACCACCTTGTCAACTAGACCATGGCACTGAATGCCACATCCAGTCTTTCCTTAAACACCTCCAGGGATGGTGACTCCAGGTTCTCCCTGGGCATACCACCCCATATGACTTAGTTGTGTAAGTCTTTTCTGTTCATATCTTCTTGGCAGGGTTTTCAAAAAATCCTTTTCATGCTCCAGGATTGTGGGAACTGCTTTTTTTTATTGTTTTGGGGTCTTTTTTGGCATTTTTGTAGATACAGTAAGTACAGAGTGGTTCCATGCTTGTTCACTACTTAAAAGATGAGTAGAACTCAAATGATCCTCTTAATATACATGTTTTTAAGCAATGTTCTGCAAGGAAATTTCTTTCTTATTCTCATAAGAATGTGAATGGTTCCACTTCAGTTAATCTTGTTTAAAATTACATTCTTTTGCATCAATATATACAAATATATATACACATACATATAAATGAATGCACATTAAAGAACTGCATCATCTTAAGACAAAAAGGTGGCACATCATAAAATTATTATTTTTAACTGATGCTAATAACTAGTCCATTTTACACACTCAAGTACGTTAATTGATAGGGTGAGACTATGAGCTAGCTGAATTTCATTTGAGAGACACTGACATGTGAGCACAGACACTGCAGTGGTCAGCACACGAGTAGCAAGTGGAACAAGATTTAAACCTACTGTGCTAGCTGTACTGGTAGAGTACACAAGGGCCCAATGCATGGAAGCAGTGCAGGCTCACTGCATGTGCCGCCTCTCTATATGGCGAAGCCTAGAATGTCCTAATGTCTGGTAGCCAGAGAAAGCAGTTGCTTTGATCAGGCTGTCAGGCATGTGCAAAATCCAGTACAAATGGCCAAACTGTGATTTCAATTTGTTCAAAGTTTCTGGAAAATAAAAGGATCTCTTGGGGGAAGGTGGTGCATATGGGTTACATGTGGTTGTCCCCTGCTAAGCATCATCTCCTTTTTAAGACTTGATGCTTTGAAACACACAGGTGGGTGTCACCTTGTAGGTCTTATGAATTTGAAAAGCAGTTCTCTGTGTAAAAAGGGGGAAATATCTGATCTCTCTTAGGGGTAGGTAATTCATAGTTCCTAAGGGCTGCATTTTGTAAAAGTTTTCAGAAACTTCACTATAGTATCAGTTGTTTTCAGCTAAACTGATCACGAGATATTGAGCAATAGGAACCAATTTTTATCTGTTTGAAGCAGCTAATACCCGAGAAATCAGTTTATGCATTATTTATTGGTAAGGATGACATACTTCAGATATTGTAGTAATATCATCCAGTGGAAACTATCACCACTTGTTCTGCACTTTCCAGGGAAGATTTTTTTTTTCATAATTTGATGGGTTTTTTTCCTATGGCACATTCCTTAAAATAAATTACAGTAGCAAGAAGAGAGGAGAGTAGCAGTAATCAGCCGCGCTGTCCTCAAAGCAGTTCTTCAGCATTCTGTGCAAACAGTGTGTGTTATACAGTAGCTTGATGGAAACAAATCTTTGCCCATCTATCAGATTTTCAACAAAGAAATTATGCATGTTTTAAAAACTCTGAGGTTGCTTAAATGTGTTCTGTTAAGGTTGCATCTGACTGACACATTTATTTAGACTGACATGATTCTTTTACTTTATAATATAAAGTTATAGAACTGCTGGATCCTTTATCATATCTTCCTATTTCATATCACGCAGTATTGGGTATAATCATAAATTAATGTATATCAAATTAATGTATATCACAGTCAATTGGAATCGTTTGTGATGGACTAGAGCCCTGACTAGTCTAAAGGAAACCCAGAAGGGTACAAGCCCTTCCCACAGAAACATCTAACTCGCCAGATTGCCTCTCTGAAATCTATCTGATATTTTTGTGTCATTTTACATTTTTCATGGCAGGCTTCAGTTAGTTCTGACAGCAGGAAACACAGTCATTGGGTAATACTATTTTAGTATGAAGACCTTCCTAACATAATGAAAACATTATCTTTCTTTGTAATTATGACACAATCTTCAGTCTTGAGTTTCCTCTTCCAAGGTTAGGCATCTAAAATTAGTTACTTGCAGAATAACTTTAAGATTGGCCTGATTTTCTCAGGTGGCAAACACAATCTGTGTAGCCACTGTACATTTCACAGGGTAAACTGAATTTCACAGTATATAAAAACAGAAGTACTGAGTTGATTTGGAGTGGCCCACAGCGACACTGGCAGGTGCCTGTGGCAGTCTGTATTGGAACAGGAGCACAGGGGCCCTGCAGGGCATCTAGGCAGGCCAGCACAGAGGAAACTTCTGCTTTCCTGAGATGGATAACTCAGTCACAGTTATCCCAGGAAACTCTTCACCATGATTGGTAATATGTCCTATAGGGATATCTGGCTCTAAACTAACTTGGTTAAGCACTGGGATCATGTCCCAAATACTTGATTATTGAATTCTTCAATTTCCTTTATGTCTGCATATGCCTGCATGACAGGTGGTTGCCAAGTGCAACTAAATATAAACAAACCTGACAGGATATGTGTCCTGTAATTAAAGTTTCAATAGCACTCCTGGCAGTTCTTCTTCAACTTCTCTTTTAACACTTTCAAATACCTGCTCCTCTGCTTACATGTAGGGCTTGTGTTAAATATGAATCCCCTCTTACTTCTGACCCTCGAATTTTGGAAGACAGAAGTTACTCTAGTCTTGCAAAATATGAAGACAGATGGACATTGTTATGCAATGCATGGAGAGGGGAGCTCCTCTTTTTTCCTAAAATAGTAGAAATGGCATTAGAGGCAGGGAATACGAAATAACTGATTTTGTCTCTTCTTCAGATGGAAGGAAAATATTTGGAAGAGGTAAAAAAGAATAATCATGATAATTTCAAAATCGTTTTTTAATCACAAAGAAGGAAATATGTTAAAGGAAACTGGTAATAAGAACAAAAAATAAAGTTTGAAGTAATATAAGATGTGTAAGTAACATATAATTCTCATCAGGAGAAATCCTCCTCTCTTTTGTATGCTACTGGTTTCAGGAAATAATCACACCATTAAGTTTCCAGCACACTGCAGGTTCAAGCTTATGATGAGAAATTTAAACCAGGGCTTTCTTATCTGGCTGTATATTTGCCATGTGAAAGCAGCTATAAAACCTACCACGCTGTCCAGTGTGACTCCTTTGGGATGAATGGACAGTTCAGGCAGTCTGGTCTGTTGCAGAATACAGAAGGCTTTTAACGAATAATTCTAGTTAGTCCCTAGCCAAAATCTGTATTTTCAAAGCAGTTTGATCCCTATGAGGCTTGAGCTGCAAGTGAGATATCTGCTGGCTCCTGTTACACAGTAGTAGCTCTAATGGTAAGCAACTACAGAAACCAGTGAAGAGTTCAAACCAGAACCATGTCTTTTGCCTTTTCATTTATGGTACCCTTCCTTAAGGAAAAGTAAAATAATGTAAGATGGTATTACTTACTTGTCAGAAGAATTGTAAAGGGACTTCAAATTGCATTTGGAAGACCTCTTTCCAAGTCCATACACTAAAATTCTCCCTTAGTTAAAATTTTCTTCAAATCTTGCTATTTTTCCAGAGGTTTTTCCTTTTCCAACTTAAACATTATTTCCTTTTCTTTCCTTTAATTTTTCTAAAGCATAGAAAATGAAATTGAAACTTCATCTGCATTACTATTGTTGAAATATTCTGTATTTATTTATGGTTTTCCAAAAGTAAAGCTGACTCAGACATTAAATGGTGTTACGTGTAGGTCTCTATGCCTATAGAACTATGAAGGTGTTTTTAAAGAGACCTGAAAGAACGCATGGTTAGGTTGATTTTGTTTGTGGGTCTCAGTGTTGGTCAGTCTGGAATGTGTGAAACTCAGTTTCTTCAGAGATGTCATTTAGATGCCATTAAAATACTCTTTAGTAACTGCAGAAGACAAGTGAGGGCTTGAATATCCTTCAGTTTTTGACTATGGCTGCAGCATTTCCTTTCAGATCCGGAGGATTTAATTCAAATATGAAAGCATTAATATTGTCATTAAGTGCAAAATGTGTTTTAAAAGCTACTCACAGCTAGCTTTTAAAATGCAGTCATATTGTGTTACTCTTACAGGAATTTTTCTGCACATCAGGATGCTATATTCATTTTATACTAATTCATAATGACTGTTGTTATTCACTTGTATATGTTGTCCATTACTTTTTCAAAATTTCAGCTCTCATGGATAGAATTTTTTACAGCATTATGATATAGTTATTTAAGTACTATATTTAAAACTAGCACAGAATAGCATAAATAGCACAGAACCTATGAAGTGGATTTTTAATAAAAGATTGTGTTTTATTTAAATATCACTTTTTAAAAAAGTTTATCATGAAAGTAAGAAACTTTATGAAAATCTATGGCACTGCTACAATGGATCATTTAACAAATTGTTTGTTTTTCTGTTGTTTGGATTGCTTGTGAATAGTTTTTATATTTTTTCTTTTTTTTCCCCTCAGATTTCTATGTTCAAAACTATCCATTGGTTCATCCTTAGTTTTAGTTTTAAAATTATCAGTTCACAGTGAAATTAGAGCTGTCCTTACTTCTGCTGAAGACAAAGTGACATGAGATGTCTTTCCACCTGTATCGGGTGGGATAAAGCAATGGCCACTTTGTGCTGAAGAAAAACCCCAGGAGTCAGCAGAGCACATTCAACTGTCATACAGCTATAAAGTGGTATGAAATATAATATCCCACAGCTTTTAGTCCTGTAATATAGTCAGCTAAAGCACTTGAACCTCATCAGGGCTAAAGCCTAATTCCATGCAGCTGAGAATGCATCAGCTGTTATTTTTGGTTTCAGAATTCAGGTGCTTTAGGAGGAGGGTCAGCCTGCCACCAAAAGCATTTATGTTACAAACAAAGAATTGACTTTTCATAGGCATTCTTGTGTATTTACTTGGAGGCAATTTCACCTGTAGAAAAAAAATGCATTGGAATACTTATTTTTGTAGTCTTCTCCAGTTGTGTAAATATGGAGGAAATTGTATTTCAAGTCTGCTAATGGATTTGGGCTTATAAGAACAGACTATTTTTCTTTATGCTTCGGGGGCAGCTGAGAGGAAACCCTCTTGTAGTAACCCTTCAGTGGAAGAAATGTTAAATAGAATGAATTCTCTTTTTTCCTCTCTGATTTTATACTGTGTTGCTGAGATGAATTGTCTTTTCTGTGATTTCCACGCTGAAAAAAAGAAGATTCCTTAAATTGATAGAAATGAAAAATTAGCGTGCCTTTTTAACTTTGTGATTATTTTATGGTTTGTTTTACTTTTCTGCTCTGATTCATGTAATCTTTAATCTCTTTTCCTTTAAATCCCCC
Source organism: Cyanoderma ruficeps (assembly GCA_008694505.1). Taxonomy (NCBI): domain Eukaryota; kingdom Metazoa; phylum Chordata; class Aves; order Passeriformes; family Timaliidae; genus Cyanoderma; species Cyanoderma ruficeps. The sequence continues at coordinate 412,304 of VZDJ01000236.1, forward strand.
ATTATTTTTGTTCAATGTTTTCCTGTTTAGAAGATGCTTTAGGAATGCTTTACAACATCTCCATTTTTGTCCACCTCTCCAATATTTTATGGCAATGTTTATGGTCATGCATTGCAATAAGTAATTACTTAGGGTTTTTGAATGCACTTATGTCTCTCATGATACAAAATCAACCCTCCTTAGGTGGAGAAAAGTCAAATTGGCCACGTTCACAAATATCCAGCACTTAGATTTGAACTTTTGTCTAAGTACGACATATTCAGGAAGTAAATTCTAATAGGATTATCATCTCAAATGTTATTCTGACCTTTTATAAATAAAAAGCCTACACAGGTTATTTTCCTACCCTTGTAAATTAAAAAAAAAAAAAAAAGGACTGTTGTCTGCCACTGAGGTCAGTGCACACAACAGTGTCTACTTTATTGTTCAACTGGACATAACTTCCAAAACAAGGTGGCCACATTAAAACTGGATTATCCCATCTCCCAAACACTGTTCATTAAGACAGAGAATCATGGGAGATGCTAGCTGTGCTGCAACAAATGCCAGGAATTGTTCTTAACAATGGAACACTGTAGGTAGTTGAATTTCAGTGTCTGTCTGCGAACAGGCACTTAAAGAATCATTAGTTGCAGTCAAGAGGACTGACAGAAAACATCTGGTTTTGACTGGGATAGAGTTAATTTTCTTCCCAGTGCCTAGCATGGAGCTGTGTTTTGGATGTGTGCTGAAAACAGGGTTAATAATATAGAAATTGTTATTGCTGAGAAGGGCTTACACAAAGCCAAGGCCTTCTCTGCTTTTTCGTACAGCCGCACTGGTAAGGTCTTTGGGAGTGTCTGGGAGCTTGTGAGGGCAAACAGCCAGGGCAGGTGACTCCAACTGACCAAAGGGATATTTCAGACTGTATGACATCATGCTCAAGATATAAAGTGTGAGGAAGAAGAAGGGGTGTTTGTAGTGATGGCATTTATATTCCCAGGTCACTTTATGTGTAATAGGGCTCTGCTCTCCTGGAGATAGATGGCTGAATGCCTGCCTGTCCTGGGGAAGCAGTGAATTAGTTCCTTGTTTTGCTCTGCTTGTGTGTGGCTTTTGCTTTCCCTATTAAACTGTCTTTATCTCAACCCATGTGTTTTCTCACATTTACCCTTCCAATTCTGTCCCAGATCCTGCTGGTGGAGGAGTGAGCGAGTAGCTGCATGAGGACTGGCTGCTGGCTGGGGTTAAATCTTGTCACCATCCAAACCCGCTGCCAATGCAACATTGACCAGTGATATTTTCCCCGGGAATACTGCCTAGAAGCCTCAGGTTGTAGAAATGTCCAATGGCCCTGTGGGTACTGAGCAGCTAAACAGCAAAAAAACCCTCTTGGGATCCACAAGTGAGACATTCTTCCCTCATTATTTTAAGGCCTGCCATGTTGGTACACAGCGTTTGCCTATCGTGAATAGCAGAAGGTGTCACGACACAAAACAATGGCAGCCACTTTTGCCTAGGATAAACCACGAAGAAGTACTGAATATATGTGTTTTTCTTAAGGAGGAACCTGAAGGTAACAGCATTACATGTAAGATTGGAGATGAATTCAGTCTTCCTCTCTGAAAAAATTTAAGTATTTCTTGCTCCAGGTAAGCAAGTATCTTTCAGACTGTCTCACAGTTGCTCAATGATTGAATAGATACCATTTAGTCAGAATCTGTGAAAATAATGTAAGATTTTTTGGACCAGACAGAGAGAAATAAAAGATCAACTGCCATACGGAAAATTGTTATCTAGCATTTTCAATAAAGACTTTTTTGTCTAGTTATAACGCATTGTAAAACACAGATGCTTGGAACAGTGGCTTTGAGAAGCTATGTGCTTCTCAATTCCATCACTGTCTCCAGTATCTTTGTGGTTAGGATACTTGCATGAAGAAAAAGAAAGGTAACCTTAATTTTAACAGTGATCTAAACTAGAATCTTCTGCTTCAGGGGAAATGTTCCAACACATTGAGCAAGAAAGGGAGATAGGAAGAGAGTGAAACAGCGACCATTGTGTTTGCAAGAGAAACCTGGACCTTGCTGTGTTTTTGAAGGAGCTTTGGCATCATTTGGCATCATGAAAAAGGTCAAAGCTAATCCTAACTGGAAGGAGGCATGTCTGTTTGACCTAACACTGTCTATCTCTGTCCTAAAAAGGACACTTCTATGCTCTGTCTTCAGCAGTGTTCATTGTTAACAATGATTTGCATGTAGGGAATTGCATTCTCAGATGTCCATTTCTTTAAGAACAAAAAAGTTTCATCAGTAGATGTGATTTGGTTTTGACTATTAGAATTGAAAAAAACTATGTAAACTACCCAAACCAAGGAAGGTTTCCCATAAAAGATGAAATTCATGCATGCTTATTGCTAGCTGCTTATGTTATTCAAAAGCACTACAGATTTTGAGAATTGGTAATGTAATAACGTGTTTAGAACAGTCTTAATGTTATTTTTGGGGGGCTGGATAACTCCTTAGAGCAGCATGTGTGTGACATTTGTATTAACATGTCCAGATTAGGCCCAGCAGTCATTATCAGTCATTTCAGCATCTCCCTGGCCATTCAGTTGATCATACAGACAAGCTTTTAAAAAGACTGTCATTACTTAATTTCTGCAAAAGCACTGTGTGTACTTTGATATTTAAATATCAAAGGTCTCTTTTGTCTTTGGCAGGCTGAAGATGCTTCACCTGAAAGGTGCTTCACCTGAACTTTGTTAAAGTGTTATAATACCACGAAGGTCTTTCACAACTTCATTGTGTGAACTGCTACATTTTTAGGAGAATAATAAAAAAAAATATCTGTACATCCTGAGAAACATTTTTGGCTTTTAAATGTACGTCTTCTTAGACAAAGAACTTTTATTGTCACTTTTCGTCTCATTTTTTCACAAAGTCAAAGCATAAAATTGTGTTCTTTCAAAAGTAGTATTTTTTAATTTCCTGGCCTAAGTTTTTAAAGATACAGATTATGCCTTTTCACCTTAAGAGGTCATAATGATGCACTTTATCTCAGAAATACAATCAACATGATATCTGCTACCACATACATTACTCTTAGTTTGTAATTGCAGAAAGTAAGGGGAGTCATATTCTGTAGTACTAAAAATTATGCAGGAGGGAATGAGAGCATTCAGAAATGTTCTATGATCTGCCCAGACTTGGCATTTACTATGTGCATCTGTCCTATGTGTTCCACACAAAGTGCATGCCAAGATAGAACCAGCTAAACAATTAGTTTAATGCCATCAAACCACGGTTTAATGCATCAAAGCAAAGAAAATGGCATCTATGCAATCAAAAGTGCAAAGGAAGACACTGTAAGAGAATGGCAAAAAATGGAAACCATTGGGGAAGAAGAACCACTACTACAGCCCATGTCCTGGAAACCTTCCAGACTCTGCTCTGCACATCACTTTCGTCTCCCCTTGTACTTCATGAGCCTGTCCACACTGTGCTTCCCTTCCTGATGGTAGGGCTGATGAAGAGGTCATGGGGAAGTAGGTACAAAAGGTAGGGATGGGATTGTGATGCTTTGAGATCACTGGGATTGTGATGCTCTGAGATGTACAGTGATGTGTAGAGGTGGTAAAGTTTGTGTTGGCGGGGAAGAAATTGGAAGAGGTTTATATAATTAGTTTTCAGTGGTTAGTATGATACCTGTGTGTGATATGAACTGTTTTCCACATCACTGGTTGATTCTATTTTACTTATGGTCTCTTAATGTCATGTACTTTCCAAGTAGATTCCACAGTTTGTGCTAAATTGCTTAAATTGTCCAAATGTAAACCAGAAAAAGGTGAATAAGAGAGTAATTGCAACCCACAAAAGGATACATTTTCTTTCTTAGCCAATCCTAATGCTGGAAAATTTAGTTCAAGCATATATCCAAAAGGTATATTCTGTCCTCAGTAGAAGATCAGAATAGTATGGATGACATTGCAGTTGATACCCAAATCCACAAACAATAATGATGGAAAGTAAATCAGTGAATAATTGTTCCAATTTATGTTCTATTTCCTTTTAAATGCTTGATGTTCCAAGTTAAAAATCTTCCTTTAGGTTCCTAAGACAACATATAGAGAAGGATGGGAAGACGGCTGGTACTTCAGGCATGGAATCTTTTCTGGGCTTCTGCATAACTCTGTGTAGTTACTTTTGGAGACCACAGATGTTCAAATAGCATTCCAAGGTTCCATAGTTTATCCCACTGGTCAGCTCAGCTTCTCTGTTCTTTTGTGTCCTGGCACAATAGGTCTTGATGTCATGTGAAGCCAAGCCTTTCTTTTCTGGTTTACCTGTCTCTTCCAATCTGTAACATTTAACCTCTGTCTCTATAACAGTGTCAAAATCCACTTCCCCCATCACCCCGAAGTACAATAGGATGCTTTTGTAGTGATACAATGAATCCTTTCTTGTTCATCTGTTGCCTTAGGTCCCTCTAAAGTTCCTGAGAACTGATTTAATTCTCTCTTTTGTCTCCTCAGTGAAATAAATGCTTGACCTAGCTTGTGAGTTTCACGGCACAGTGAAACAAAACAGATGATAGACTGAAAATTGAATGCACGGTATATCTGTATCTTAAGTATCTTATGCATGAAATTAAAACATCTCTTATGAATTTAAAACTACCATGCCACATAAACAGTGTCTTGTCAGCGTATTTATTAAATTTAGAGCTGGATTTGAAGAGAAGGTCATTCTAAGAACAGGGACATGATTTCAGAAGAAAACACTGTTTTGCCATTGCCTGCAGGGAATCCTGATCTCGCCAGGATTCATTATTTGGTCTTAACAAATAAACCATTTATTATCTTTGTGAGGTTGTGTCAGAACTATTCAACTAAACCGTGGCCTGCCAAGCAAGCATGGGCTGCGTAGTATCATGAAACATTGCAAGCATGATCTGTTTTGCAGAATATGCCTATACCATGGCAATGCTAAATTGTGCTTCAAAAACTTCTCCAACAGGAAAACAAAACAAACAAACAAACAAANAAAAAAAAAGAAAAAAAAAAGAAAAGAAAAAAACCCCAACAGGGACTACATGTCCAAAGTCTATGCCCTCTACTTAGCAGCCCAAGGAAGTGACTACCACTTAAGATACACACAAGAGTACGTAAAAGAGTGGGTAGGAAAAGGATAACTGACCAATAACTGACCAACGCAAATCTGCAGCCACAAAAGCAAATAAGTTGAGCACATTGATTTGAGTGGGAACTCCCTGTTGGACACACTCAGACCTGGATGAGGCTGTTCCAGTTCACCACAGGAGCTTGTCCACTCTGAAAGCCAAATGTCCCAGCTCCTATAAAGAGAGCTGGGTTATGTATGCAAGAGAAGTTTCTCTCTTTTTGATGGCTGAGCAACCCTTCATCAACCCTTTAAGGGCTCCATGACACACTTTAGGTATAACAATTTGAAGGATAGATAAAATACCATAGAACAGAAGAAGGAACAAGAATACTACTTTCGTTAAATTAATTCTGTTTTACTAAAACACTAAGAAACTGATGATGAGACAACTTTACAACTATTAGTAGTTTTGCAATTGTGTAGTGGAAATATAAATAGTAATAAAAAACGTATACAATCATAGATTTAAGTCTTTCCATTATCTCATATTTTCAAGCTTAAACTTATATTCCAAATTGCTTAACAGCTATATTTCCTTAAAGTGTGCAGAACATTTTATGAAACTTTTTATTGTCTAGAGAAAGATTATTGGCTGTGTGTCTAATCTTGATTGGTTAATAATCAAAAGCTGTTAAAGAAAATCCCTTTGATGGCATTCCACATATTAGGCAGAGGAGTATAGTTCCCATTTACAGTATGTGATTTATCCCGAGGAGAGATCAGATGGACTATTTGTGCTTTGCTGGATCATGTAATTAGGCTATGCTTTGGTCAATAAGGAAAAGCTGTTTTGACAGTTAGATTTGTGGTCAGTTTATCACAACTGTGGTATAATACCATTTACATTTGCAGGTAGACATAAACAAGAGTAAGTGTAGGGAAATAAATAATATTGGAAAATATCCCTTAGATTCAAATGGAATCTGAGTCTTGAGTCTGACTTCCACACGGAAGACACCTTGACTTCTGTCCAGAAAGACACTACTTCTTCACAAAGCACTGAAAAGTTTTGTGAAGATGCATATTTTGCATTTTCAGTTTAAGATGGTATTTTAACAATCCACATTTCTAAATCACTGGTGGTGAGATACCTGTGAGCACATACCCGCAAGGGGTAACTCCAAGACTATTCGTGTCAGCGACAATTTCTCTCTTCAAACTTTGTGTCATCATGTGGGTTCTGGGTCTCCCATGAACGTGAAGAGTATTTTTATGATGTTGGAAAACGGAAGTTAGGTTTAATACCTTACGGTGACCGCATAGTATCAGGACTCACATTTGAGTGCTGCAGGGGGGTGAGACACGCTTTTTACCCTACATTGCTGTCTGTGGTTACCTGTGCCGTTCACAACATTCTGGGCCCGAGGGGAAGGAACCCCGTGCTCCTGCACTCCGCGGGACAGCGGGGCCGCCTCCGGCTCCGTACGGCCTTACCCTCCCGGGTGCCGGCAGCCCGGATCTGCCCCGGCCGGGCGCCGCCACCTGCGTTCCGCCTCCCGGCCGTGCCCGGCCCCGCGGGGCGCCGGGGCGGAGCGGGACCCGGCCCGCCCCGCGGAGCCGCAGGTAGGGCAGCCACCCCCTCCGCCCCGATCCCGTGCCGTTCTGCCCGGAGTCTCCACGCCCCGGCGGTGGCCGATGGATCCCGAGGCGGCGGGGGACGAGCTGTCCCGCTTGCGCGCCCTCTTCTTGGCGTGCGACGCCAGCGGCTCGGGCCGCATCGAGCGGGAGGACTTCGCTGTTCTCTGCGCCGAGCTGCGGGTGCGGCCGGCCGAGGCCGAGGCCATCTTCCAGCGCCTCGACAGCGACCGCGACGGGGCCATCACCTTTCCGGAGTTCGCCCGTGGCTTCCGCGGCGCCACGCGGCCGCAGCGCGGTGGCAGCGAGCCGGCGAGCGAGGATATGGAGGAGGAGGAGGCATCAGCGGCTTGGGTCGCCTCGGGGCTGGAACAACCCTGGAAGGACTTCGAGGTGCGGCTCGGGGACGAGGCGAGGTACATCCCCAGGTAAGGTTTGGACCCGCCCGCTCTGTCCCACCTCGACCCGGCGGTGGGAGCGGGTCCGCGGCCCCGGGGTTGTTGGGCTGAGCCGTGGGCACCCCGGCCCCGCCGCTGCCGAACCGGCCCCGCCGTCCTGCGGGGCGGGAACAGCCCTCCTGGCGGAGCAGGCGCTGATGCAATCCCAGCTGGGGAATGGCGGATTAAGTGCCTCACCCCTCGCCCCCTGCGCCTGCAGGTGTAGAGAGCCCTCCGCACATCTGCTTCCCGGCTGGCGTGGTTTCCAATGCTGTTCTTTCAGCGGGCAGCCGCTCCTGGCTTCCTCTGCTCTGCCCTGCCCTGCCGGCGACCCACGTGGGAAAGTCAGACTGCTGGAACGCAGGAGTTGTGAAGTTTTGCCGCCTCCGCAGGAACTTTCTCCCCGTGCTATTTATTCCCCGACTAGCCCCCAGCATTTTTCTTCCAACCCTGTCAATCTTTTCCTGGTGAAGGCTGACCTCCAACATCATTGCCTCCACGTTAACGGTGTTGGTACGTACAGCCCCCGGTCTGATGAACTCACTGAAGTTTGTGAGAGTCTTTGTCCCCGGTCTCAGTGAAGTGAAGGCAACCAATGGCATCTCGGTTTGAGATTAAACACGTTTACCACGGGTCTGTCAGTACAGGGCTGGTTCCAGTGTACGGAGACGCATTTTGGTGACTCTCAGGAATCCACCTGAAAGCTGAGGTGCTCGACATTAATATGAAAATGTTGGCTATAGAAAGTACAGAATGATTCTGCTTAATTATAAAATTGTAATTTATGATGGAAAACAAGTAACCTGAGTTTCAGGACTTGGCAGCTAGTCAAGGGAGTTTAAATAAGTCATGTATGTGAATATTTCTCTATGTTGTCTCTATATAGTGCTCCTTAAATTCCTACCTATACCGATAATTTGGTTCCAGTCGTATCAGAAATGTGTTTGGATTATGAGGTGAAAAGTTTCTTCAGAGAAATTTTCAGTTACTTAACCTACTACTCATGTGCAAATCTGGAGTCAATTTTCTTTTTTTTTGGACTAATATTCTTTAGTCTTATTGGACTGCCCCATTTCAGACAGATCAGTAAATTCGTACATGTCTGTCTTAATTTGTTCATGGTGCTTTCCTTGTTAGACACTTGCTTTCACTTGAAAGAGAGCACGAAGAAAAGACTGTTTGAAAGCTTGCAGACACAGTTAATAAGCTGAAGTCAGAAACTCAATAGGAGCTGAAAAGAAATCTGACTCATGAACAGTGGTAACTTGTAAAAGCATCTGTCTCCTCTCGGTAGTAGTTCTGTTTCAGTATCTTGGTTACTGTTTGCAGCAGCAGTTTCAGTACAGTCTAACTGAATATCTAAAAAGATAATATTAAGGAAGGGGAACAGCTTTAATTTGCTCCACTATGCAGACATCTGGTAGTTTTGCAAAACTCATCATGACGTAATGTAATTTGTGTTACAGTTCTTTTACATAAAAACTGGAACCAACTAAGTTCAGATGGTTAATACTATCAGGTAGGCAGTAATTTGATGTCAATGTTCCCTATTCAGGTTTAGATTTGAACGACCTTCATAGTTGGCTGTATTTATTAAGTGTGAGTCAATGTCAACTGAAAAAGTGTTCCCTTTGTTTTTTCTCCCTCCTGTCCTGAAGTGCTATAAGCAGGTCTGTTTTGCAGCTCAACTTTTTTTCCATTTGCAGCTCACATCTTTTTCTGTAGAAACACGTGTCTGTAAGGTTTTTTTTCATGAGTAATCCCGCTAAAATCATTAGGACCACTTAGATAAATAATGAACATGCTGATAATCTTTGAGGAGTCTTAAGCAGACGAATATAAAGTACAAGCTGGACTTCAAAAAATATATTTATTTTTTTGTTTAAATTATTTGATTTGTTTTAGTTGTTTGTTGTTTCAACTTTTTACTTGGGAAAAGGCAGTAGTTAGAAAACTAGAACTGGCTTGGAACACACCTCCATCTTCAGTGCTATAAAAGAGTTGGTGTCCTTATGTTGTATTTTATTGCTCTTCATATATTTGTTGTGATATTGACATCTGTGTGAAAGGTAATTACAAAGGAAAAACCCCTTGAAGCCAGATGAGTGCAGTTGGCAATCCATATTTTTTAATCTCAGTTGTGTGGTTTTTATCTCAATCATTTTGGGGTTCAGTTACTCAGAATTCTCTGCCTCGTGGCTGCTGACTAGCAAGACAGAAGACGCATGTGCTTTGATGTTACTGGAGTTCATGCAGAGAAACGAGGCATAGCAAATGGAAGTAGTGAGAAAAGGGTTGAAGACAGGAGAAAATGCTGCAGTAAATACCTGTTGTCTCTGTCACTCCTCAGCTTGAGTGAATACCCATGGAAATCACAGGGAAAATTTTCATGATACGCATGGTTCTGTCTCCATTTCAGAAACTAGAAGTTCAGTTTCTGTGACCGAACTTTTTAAAAGCATAAATAAGCCCCCATAACAAGGTGTGAAACTCACTAATAGATCTATACTCTGGTCTAGTCCTCAGTGTAGTAGCAGGCATTTAATGCAAAATTATTTACTGCCAGATACTAAAATAAGCATATATTACAATAAGCATATTTTGAATTTAATTACTTGTTTGAAAATGGTAATTTTGTTATGGGTTGGATCATACCTCTGCAGTTTGGTGTATCAGTTGCACAGTCCTTTTAGATTATATTTCAAAAGATTCAAGTCGGTGCTGAAGCTGAGGTTTTATTGTTTGGAGTTGAACAGGCAGAGTCACATTAAAGAGTCTCTTTACAGCCTTGCTTCTTTCCTCCTCACCTGAACAGATTTTTTTGACAAAATTAAGTTAGATTTCGTGGTAAGGTGGTTACTGTGAGTCAAAGTATAGTTTGCCTTAGCCTTTACTTGTGCTTGGGGGCCAGTTTGCCTCTATGGAAAAATAGGTGGAAAATCTTTCCAGGCTGATAATGTGAAGTCAAACTTTCATGGAATTTAACAGACGGTTGGTTTTTTGTTTGTTTGTTGTTTTTTTCTTGTTTTATTTTGTTTGTTTTTCATTTCATTTAAAATGCAGCTGTTAGATTTAATCAGGAATAATGAGTAATTAAACATAGAATTATGCAATACCTTTAGTTTACACATATATATATATACAGTGAATTGCCAGCTGGAGATCTGTTTTGTTGAGAAGTCAACAATGGTTGTAAGTTTATTTCTCAAGAAGTATTTGCAATGGTACAGGAGTGGACAAAAAAGACACCTTTTTGGTGCTTCAGGCAGTGAGTGCTTCAGTGCATTGCCATGCTGGAAATGTTTAGCCCCTGATGGTGTTATTGGATGTTGCAATTTTTTCTTGTGGCCAATCTCAGTGGCAAGGCTGGGAGGTTCCCTCCATGCTCCTAATAGACAGATGTGTTCCTTTAAGCACGTGGGAATGTTTCCCTGCTGGCAGTCCTTTTCCGTTCCTCAGTCTGAGCAAGGAAAAATCTAACATCCTCTGACACTATAAGAGAAATTCTGTACTTAGGAAGCTATGATATTTCTCTCTCTGTAAATTACAGTCAACTTTCTGGAAAACAGATTTTTAAATTTTAGTGTGAAAGACTTCAGTCAGAAAGAGCAAAGGCTTGAGACTGTCAAAAAGACTTGAGTCCTACCAGGCAACTTTTGTGCAATACAAATATTGCAAATTGGATAATCTTGGAAAATGAGCTAAATTAATTGGAGCATGAATAGGTGGATTAATCAGAAGCAGAAACTTTGTATCCCTATTTTGAGTTAAGTCTGCTGCTTCTGAGAGGCCTCATGCTCTATTGCTTTGCTTTTTAGTCTTTGGGTTTTGATTGTGTGCCTTGTACTTTCCGCCAAACTGACTATTCGTCAGAGTCAGATTTCAGTGCTTACTGATTGTGAGATTTTGTGCCTCATACAGTTCCAAAGTCTCTTAATGTGATTATGATAACAGTATGTCCCCAGTCATGTCATCTGGACCTGCATAGAAAATGTCTCGGGGATGTGATAAGATGAGAAAAGCATGCTGTTCTTAATGTGAGCTAGTTAAACTGCTGTACTAAAGCAAAGAAGAGAAGCTCTGCTGCATAAAAAACCCGTCCAAAACCTCTCATGCTCTTGCTATCATGAACCAGGATGGATTTTTGCCAAAGTCAATATAGAACACAGTATTAACTTTTGTCAGCAATTTGCCTTTACTTCCATGAGGTGATGAGCCATGATGTCAGAACTGGAGAGGTTTCCTTGGAAGTTGAAGCATGTTCCCTGGAGAGGGGAAAAAGGCAAATCCTGAGGAAAAACAGATGCTGTGCTCTTTCTTTGCCACAGTGCTGAAGAGGGGAATCTTCTTCTGTAAGAATGTTGCCTTGTCTTTTAATACATTTCTTGAGAGGGTTTGAGAGATGAGCTGGCCGGAAATCTGACAGATGCCTTTGTGTGAGCTAAAAGACTTTCTGAGCTACCTTAAGTTTTACTGCTCCTCTGTTTTTTGCTTTAATTAAAATGGCATCTGGGCGAACTAACTTAAGAACTGTAGCATTCATTTTCCTGATTATTTTCCTGGTATCATCATGTGATCATTTACCATAATGTCTTTGAGGTGTTCTCCTTTTCCACAGACTTCATCGTTCCCTGCCTGTCTGTACCACAGTCTTTTCCACTGCTGCTTCACTGGCTCTAAATCTCACCACTAAGGGAACAGCATTCATGCTTTGGGAGCATTAAAAATATTTCCTCTGGGAATCAAACATTGACTGTCTCATCTAGGGGTTACCGATTTGATCATCTTCTTTTAATGCAGCCTGTTTCTAAAGGGGCAGATACAGAAAATGAAAAGGTGGCATTAAAAAACCCACAGTGCTTCAACTTGACAAATAGTTTGAATTTTACACTGTGTGAAAATTCTGTTCTTCCTTAGGGCGCTCAATCTAGAGAAAGTGTTGGGCACTCAGCTGTGACAAAGTTAGATCCTTTCCAATCTGTATCATATTCTGTTGTTCTTTTCTGGTCACTGTTACAGTGGCATATCCAATGTGTCTGCCTTTCAGAAAAAGGTGCTTCTCCATCTCCTAGAGGCATACATAGGGTGCCAGTGTAAGGACAATTAGGTCTTCAGTGTAAGGACAATTATCAGATGCTTAATGCTTGAGCTTTGTTTTGTTCTGACCACCCAGCTCAGACCTTCCCAGCTCAGACCACCTTATGCTTCATCTCTTCATGTCCATACCAGAACAGAACTTCTACATGTGATCAGAGCAATTTTACAAGCTGACCTACAGTAGAAAAGGATAATTAAAATAATGTTCTAAACCCAAATACTGCCCTTAGGGTCAGACTGAGGGGCCTGTGTAGCGTAGCATGTTCTTTCTGGCGACTGCATAGGGAGCACATGTAAGATACTGAGCAACTTTGGAGTTGTTAGTTGAAAAATTCCATCGTCTTCCTCTGAACTGTATTCAGAGCGTGGATTATTAGGCAAACACTCACTGTGCAATCAGCAAACCAGAAATAATACTATGAATTGATAAGGATTAAAGGAAAATATGACACAATATAATCTAAATATCTGATAACCCCAAAATCAGTGTTGTGGGTTTTGTTGGTGTTCCTCCCTGCTTACTTCTTCTCCTCTTCTATTCAACCATAGTATTTTAAATCCATCATATTAGAAATTGCATTATAATCAGAGCAGTTTTATTTTTTGTATGAAGTTCTTGAAGGAACTCTCTGAAACCATGTGAATACTGTAACTTTGCTTAAGTTAACTCACGTGAAGCTGTGCAAATATTGACTAATTACTCTTACTGAGTACTAATTTTACAGATGGTTTATGCTATAAAAACTTTGAAATGGGGTAAGGTAAAGCCAAAGCAGTCCTTGACCACAATGCTATACTATTTGTGGGTACTAGTGTTTGGTGTCTGCACTTTGAAGAAGCAACAGAAATAAATGCATGCATGATGAGTAGTGTAACCATAGTGCCAGATGAACAAAGTGACAGTTATTTTCATGCCGTATATTAAAAAGTGCTCTTTCTATGCATTAGTATTTGTGGATATCTTTGAGTTCCACACTAACACAGTTGTGTTAGTGTGGAACTTAAAAGGTGTGCAGCTAAATACACTGAAAAATGAATTTAGGATTTCAGGGAAATCCAGTTTTAAAGGCCAAGTCCAAGCATTTGAGATGAATTTTGCTGAAACATTTTGTCCAGCAAAAGGAGACACTACTTGGAGTTCAAGTCAGCTTGGTGAAATTCATTTGCAGAGTCTTCTTTGACAATTAATTTTGAATAACTAATGAATTTGCAGAAAGAAATAGCATGTATTCAAGAGGAAGTGAGGACAAACAAATTGGGCAATATTCATTGAAGATAATCTGCCCTGCCGCAGCAGTGTCACTGATATTTACCAAATAATGTGAAAACAGAGGAATGATTAAAAATATAAAAATAGTAATTTGGAACAAATAATCTTCAAATACTTACTGCATGTTGATACAGAGTCTCCATAATTGCTGCTACCTTCATCATGGATTCATGGATACTTGGAGTGACTAAATCACTGACAGTCTTTCTAATTCATGAAAGTGTATTACGTCTTCCTGAAAGCATAAGTGATGAAGTAATCCTGCTAATTTTGTTGCATGACTTTGGTTTCTCATCCGTTTTGTTGTTGCTGTTTCTGGTAGGGTATTTTGTGGGGTTTTTTTTAATTGTTGATGTAGTAGTTCTGAACCTACTTTTTAATTAAGACATCCTGTATCACTGCTGTAGAGCACTCATATAAGTATCATGGAGAGTTTCAGTGACCAGTTGTGATCTTTCCAGGCCCTTTCCAGAATCCTGCATGGTTGTGGTTGTATGGATATTGCTTGCCTTCTTAAGCCTAGGTACTGCTTCCTAAAACTGTGTTGCTGAAGTATTTTGAATCCAGCTGTGTGGTACCTGGTCATTGGTCTAAGAAGGGATATGAAATATAGAAGGTTTCTTTTAATCTCAGAGGGAGAATTCTTTGAGAATCAGTGACTTCTTTGAGTTTCTGACTACTGCATCTTAATGCAGACTTAGCTGTGTGGCAGAAAGTCAGCATCACGGACATACTGATTTCTAGCTTCAATTCAGGCATGTGTATTTTCCAGATCACAGAATATTCTGAGTTGGAAGGGACCAACAGGGATCATCAAGGCCAACTCTTAAGTATATGGGTACCCATATGGGTATTGGACCCACAACCTGGTGTTATTAGCACCATGCTGATGTCAGGTTTGTATATACTTCGAAAAGTATCACAGAATCACAGTTACTGTTCAAATGAACCTTCAGAGATCATCCAGTCCAACCTCCCTGCCAAGGCAGGCTCAGCTAAGAGCAGGTTATGCAGGAATCTGGCCAGGTGTGTTTTGAATATCTCCAGAGAGGGAGAATCCACAGTGTCTTTGGAAAGCCTCAGTGCTCTGTCAGCCTCAATGTAAAGACACTTTTCCTCATGTTGAGGTGAAACTTTCTGTGTTTTAGTTTACGGCCATTGCTCCTTATCCTGTCACTGGGTACCACTGAAAAGAGTCTGGCACCATCCTCTTGGCACCCACCTTTAAGATATTTATATGTGTTAATCAGATACCCTCTCAGTCTTCTCCAGACGAAGCAGACCCAGCTTCTGCAGTCTCTCCTCGTAAGAGAGACGCTCCAGACCCCAAATCATCTTCGTGACCCTCTGCTGGATCCTCTTCAATAGCTTCTTGTCTCTCTTGTCCTGAGGAGCCCAGAACTGGACACAGCATTCCAGATGCAGCCTCACCAGGGCCTAGTAGAGGCACAACTCCCTCAACCTTCTGGCCATGCTCTTCCCAATTCACCTCAGGATACCCTTGGCCCTCCATGAGGGCACTGCCAGCTCATTGACAGCCTGTGATCCACCAAGAGCCCCACGTCCTTCTCCACAGAGCTGCTCTATAGGAGCAACCCCTGATCTGTTGTTCCTCCCCAGGTGCAGGACCTGACACCTGCCCTTGTTGAACTCAATAAGTTTCTCTCTGCCCAACTCTCCGGCCTATCCAGATCCCACGGAATGGCAGCAGAACCTTCAAGTGCATCAGCCACTCCCTCAGTTTAGTGCCATCAGCAAACTTGCTGAGAGTTACATTCTATTCTTTCAGGTGGGCTGTTGATAAGAAAATTGAACAAGAATTGTCCCAGTATTGATCCCTGGAGAATGCCACTGACTAGGTGGATTCTGGAAATGACTTTAACTGTTTTTTAAATGCAAATCATTAATTGAATAAATATATATTTGAGAAGTTCTTAAATGTTGTATTATTTTGCACAGTTTGTAGCATCTGATGATCAGATAAATCTGTTTGTTATTGCAGCTGTTTGTGAACATCAACATTACTCTTGAATACATTTGAAAAAGGAATTGTGTGCATACATTGGAAGATATTTAACTTACTAAATTCAGGGAAGCATTAGCCTTTGTAAAGGAAATTCTTTGCAAGACAGAAACATGTATGTACACAGAAATTTCTCAGGCATCAGTAAATCGTTATCTATTTATGCTCCTTTTATGTTTCTCAATCCCAAAATGAATGTCAACATTTCAGCTGGAAGCAAGTATTACAGTGTCCTGAAGTAGTTAAATTGTTTAAAAGGGAATTTGAGCTACAGTAACAGTTATGGTACTATTTTAATAAAGTGAGTTAGACCCTCAGTGGAGAAATTGCATAGAGGAAGCAGAATGTTTCGGCATTGATAAAGCTGTGGAGGTGTTTCAAGTGGGAAAAAATGAAGAGAACATACACTGTTTGTTGATATTATGTGTATAGTGAAGGTATTAAATAGCACTACCTGCACTGAAGATAGGAAAACTTCAGCTATCTAACAAGGACGATTGATTAATCAGACTTCAGGCTTTCATTAGCAACAAAAAAGGGCGTATACTTGTGATATTAGATATGGTGCTAGACTTGAACTTGCAAAACATTTTTGGTTGTATTTCTGCTTCTGATAATGTGTATTTCCTCATTACTGGCCTGTTTTCTTCCCCTTTCTAGACTTAACCTTCTCTGTTCCTTTTTTTTTTTTTTTCATTCAGTTTTTAAGTTGTTGAATACCTGTTCATGTTCTNAGTGAGCCCAGATTAAACAGAAATCAGAATATAGTATTCCTGCTTTGAGGCAACTTTTCACTGTGAATTTCAGGAGAACTTTTAACAACTAAAATACCTACAAAAATGTTTTCTTTCCTCTTTATGAGATATATCTGTGATTTTTCACATGACAGTCATATACAGAATTGACTTCTTAGAACAACAAATTTATTTGGGTGTAGACCAGAATAATTTGTCTGAAACTGAAGAGCTGTATTATTTTGCGTACAGCCCACCTCCCTCTATCTCCTTTCCCTTTTAACTTAGGTAGTTGGCATTGATACCCATTTTCAATCCTTATGCAACCTCCTGAAATCTTAGGTTTCTTCATGGATTATGATTAACATTACAGCAACCAAGAAACTTGATGTACGTTGTAGGTTACTCCAATGGCATTCTCTTCACTACACTATGAATATAAGTAAAAAAATATTTCATGAGGCACTCTGGGTTTTTTTGCAATAGCTATATTAAAGCAGAGAAGTGAAAATGGTAAATGTGATTTAAAAGAATTTAGACATACTGTACTGAGTGTTCAAAGCCTCTATCTAGCTTGCTAAATTTTAAAAATAGGCAAAGAGGGGAATATCTTAATTTGTAGTAAGTTTTTCGGACCTTTAACAGAACATTGTTCCAAGTGCATTAAAATGTGCATATCTTTCTTTTTCAGACAAGAGCAGGTCAGTGTTCTGTATCAGAACATACACATAGCAGAACCAAGATTAATCCAGCCATACGAGCATGTCATTAAGAACTTCATCCAAGAGATAAAACTTCAAAGCATAGAGATGGAAACTCTGGCTATAGCGGTAAAAAGGTATAGTGAATTGTGTTTCTAATTCAGTTCTGTAGTTTGTTTTTTTTTTTCCTCTCTTCTCATGCTTCTTTTGATTAAACTCCTGAGAATTAATGCCAAAATATGCAATGCAAAGTATTTCCATAAACTGAGTTCTGAAGTTAGTTTGTGTGTATACTCTTGTGCATAAGCACATATAGCAGTCTGCAAATAATAAGCTGCTCATACTTTTGATAAATTCTGGACCACATTTTTGCAGACTCTGTTGTTAGTTAAATGCCTTAAAACATTTTGAATCCTCTTCCTTGACTGCAGCTTTGAGTTTTATCATACATGTCCACTCTACTTTCATTTTAGAAATCTTTTTTTTTTTTTGCTTCATGAGCTTCAAGGAGTGTATTTACCTGTTTTAACTGCTTGGCACAGTTAGTCTCACATCATAGCTGCCAAAACAAAACAGATTGGACAGAGATCTTGTTTTTGTGGGTGATGCAAGTTGCTTTTGAAGTCTCTTCATAGGATATCGAGAGGCACCTTTTATCTTTGTAACTTAATTTTAAAAATGTAGATGTGATGTATTTCATGCTAATCATCAGCTTGCAGCTATTATTTAAAATCTAATTTGCCAGTTATTTTGAATTATCTTCAAATTTCTATTCACGTATTTTGAATTATCTTCAGAATAATTTGGGATTTAGGTTCCCAGCTGCACCAGTTTCAAGGTCTGGGCAATGTTAAACTCTTTGCATGTCTGTCTGTCTGTCTAATATGTTTCAGTTGATGTAGGCAGATGTGTTTCACACAGTGTTCCTTTCAAGCCAGAGGGCAATTCCTAAGCAAATATTTTCTTCTAAATTTTAGAGCTCAGGACAAAGCAGCAGTTCAACTCAGTGAGTTAGAGGAAGAGATGGAACTACGGATACAAGCTGCAGAGCATAAAGTTAAAAAGGAAGTGAGTATTTTATATTTACAGAATTTCATAATTACTAAACTCCCAGTGGTCTTCGGTGGGATTGATGTCGTGGTTTTGTTCCTGATGTACTGACTCAAAGCTGCTGTAGGCAGGGCCTGAATAAAAAAGGGCTATCCAGGACATAAAAATGAATTATCTTACTGTTTTCCTAAGGAGGAATATCTGCTTAGGTGTAATAAACAAAGAAAAAAAAGTCTTTCCCTTTTGTGGGAACATACTGGCCAAGAAGAGTTTCTTTCTGAGACCAATATTGGAAACAGTCTAGTGAAAATGATATTTTAGCACTAAAGAATGCAATCTAGTTCTCCTACTAAAAGCATTTATGTAGAATTTATTGGTTGGATTGTTTGGTCCTGCTATGTATATCTGCCTGGAGTAATGATCTCTCTTTCCTCCATTCTCCTGCAACTGCATTTTAGAGACTTAAGAGAGGGTAGCTGTGATAACAGTGTGTGAGGGCCTGAGCCTCTCAAACTTAATGGGAAATTCTGTTTAGATCTGCTCAGTTTTAGCTGTTGTTTCAACCCAGTTGCTGTCTATGTGAAAAGGTGTAAAAATCCTCTTCTTTTACTCATGGAGAGATACATTAGAGCTACATGTGACTGCGTAATTCAAAGGAACAAGACTAGCTCCCTGCTTCATTTTGAGTTGTTACGACATTCATTTAAGATAAGCCAAACTTTATATGGGCATAAGTTTGGCCGTTTGTGGAAGTGTTCTAATGTGAGCATAAGAAATGCATTAATTAAAACACATACTATGGGCATAATTATTGCTTGGTAGGACACACAGTATACTGAACATCTGTATATATTTGCTGTGGGTTCTTTCACCAGAGTATTCACAGAACCAGAAGCAAGAAAATGCTGTCTGCCAACTTGCTGATTTTAAGTAGTTCACACTAATTGATACAGGAAGATAAATAGTATTCTGATATATTTACTTCAAATAGCATTTTTTTTCCTGTACAAGAGAAAAGTCCTACCGCACCCTAAAAGCCTACTGTGTTTCTAGAAACAAAATATAATGGCATAAAAACATTAAAGATATCACCTCTGCAAAAAAAGGAGTGTGTTTTAATATGTTTAACTAGTGGTAATGCAGCTGTTAGTAGAGATAAATTTTCACTTGCAGAGAAACTCAGTTGTTAATGTTTAGAAGACAAATACATTTTCTCAGAAAAAATTACTGTTCTCAAAAATGATAAATTACTGAAAAAGCCCTGAATACTCTTTTTCACTGCTTTAAAAAGATGACTGGGTTGTGTTGTTTGCATACTCTGAGAACATCTACAGTTACGTACTAGAATTATGCAAAAGTCGATCTTCTATGTATTATCTAAATCTAGTCTGTATTCTCAATCACTGTTTGCATCTAGCCATAGGTATGAAAGATGGTCTGTTAACTTGTTTCTCACAGGGCTTTTTTCATTTTCAGTCTCCAGTGTTCCTTGTAGTTCCTAGTTCCACATACCACACCTACCAAAACGCCCTGAGAGTAAATGTTAAGTTATTTACTTTGTGGGAATGTACTAAGCCATTAATCTTAATGTCTGCAATCAAGGGTATTGTTTGTCAGAGTGATCTCACTCATGCCACCGGGACACCTGCTTCTGTGTGAGCCTATCCTGTATTTTGTTTCTTCAGGAAAGCAAATAGTTACCAAACAATACTTAGGAGTCTATATAATTGGCAACAGTAGGGGAATCCATCTTAAATTGGTTATTTTGATTATTGTTTTAACACCCGAATGTCAGCGTTACCTGCAGGAAATTCTAATTCTGAATACTAAGCAAAATCCTTGCAGGCCTCTTCCATGTGAAAATTCAACCTGTCACTTGCTGCATTCTAATTTCTTGTGTTGCGAAACTGGAGTGCCTGGGGAGTGACTGGAGCAAGTGAAACACACCAGTCTCTAGCACACCACACACACTATTCTTCTCATTGTAGTTGATGCAGCCTCTTTCCAAGAGCTCTCTAATTGGATTAAAATAAATTTCAGAGTGCTGTACTTGGTTTGATACTCAGGCTGAGTACTGTGTACAGATATTGGTACTTAGACTGAGCACCTGTGCTGGTTTCAAACACAGTGAGGAAACTAAACCCACTCCAGTTGTCACCTTTTACCCCTCTGCTCCTTCCACTAATAGAGGAAACTAAGAAAAATTATAAACTAGAATTACAGTTTACTGGAAAGCTGAAATAATCACAACAGTATTAATAATATAGAGTGTACAAGGCAAAAAGAGAGGTTTATCCACAAGAGAGCACTCACTGCTGAAGGTCCCTGTGGGCAGTACTTGCTGCAGTCTCTAGACACAGGCAAAATGGTGACCATCCTGATGCAGCTCCCCATTCTACGGAGGAAAACCAGGGCAGCACTGGAGCTCCCATGGCTCAATCTCCTCCCCCTGGACCACTGAAGTAAGGGAAGACAGGGAGAACCCAAAACCTGGAAAGAGAGTTTGCCTGAATGAGTTATGTTACCAAGATGCTGATTCCAGTGGTGGTGTCAGTACCAGTGCAGCTTCTCCCTCTCTGGGGCCGTGGTGGTGGCAGCAGTGCAGATGTCTGGGCTCTCTCTCTCTGTAGTGATGGTAGCAGTCATGGGACAGCAGCTCCAATGGCTCCAGCAGCTGCCACAGGGGCTCTGTCCTGGTGCTCAACAGCTGTGCCGTCCTGATTCCTGCCCGGCACATACACTGCCCTGGTAAAAGGTGACTCTGCTTTCTTTTCCATCCACAGCATTTTTCCTGCTGAGACCATCCTCGTGGTGTGGGTGGTATAGAGTAGACAGCCCTGAAACCACTCCCTTTCTCTGTTCCTGAGGCGGTACCATTTGAAACTAGAGATGCTGTCTGCTTACCTTTTACTCACATGGGCCTGTAATGTTCCAGCACTTGCAAGCAAAAAAAAATTAAAAGAAAAACAGAAGTAAAAAAGAAAGTGAGATTGAGAACATTAAGCACAGGAATCATGAATAAAAACCACTGAAATACTTTGCTTTCATGCCACCGTTTTATTTCTATGAGTGTTTTATAAGTGGACTGCAATTACAGAATCAGAATCTATGGATCTGAAGGAAGGGACAGAATGGAAAGCCACATTTGTCTAAGTGAAAAGTATGTGCTTTCCAAACTGATGAATGAATTTTTTAATAAGTATTTGAAACTTGTCTCAACTTCTAATGAGATTCAAAATATTGCAGGAGAAACAGAAAGCTGAAGAAGCACTAAATGAGCTGAAGCGCCAGTATGACACTGAAGTTGGGGATCTTCATGTGACAATAAAAAAACTTAAAAAGGTAAGTGAGTTGAAATCTGGTGAGTTTTTTAAGTGTTTTAAGAGATTTTGACCTTATGAAATGCCTCCCTCAGGATGGATAATCATAATTGTAGGTTTCTAATTTAATTTGTATTAATAAATGGAAACTGCAGATAATTTTTAGTTTGTATTCTCATTCTGTGCTTTTGTATTCATGCTGTGTAACGTGTTGAAGTACTTAGGAAAGGGAGCAGCAATTATTGCCTAAACTCTGTGGCTTAACAATTTTCTAGGTACATCAAGTTATTAACATTGCAGTTACCTAGTCTTGTGTCTGGTCCATTAGAAATAGTCCAATATATTGCCACTAAGTATTTATAATTTATACGTAAAGATGGAATTAGCAACCCAGATACAGTAATTTACAGTACTATAGTGCCTTTTAGAACCCAACTGCAATCTGATCTTGTAATTTGATACCTAGTATTTAGGTAAACAGAAATCTCAAGTATGATGTTTTGGGATATTTTGTAATTTGGGTTTAATTTTGACCTTTGTTTTTGCTATAAATTTTACCAGAATTATAGCAAGCAAAGTGGATATGTTTTTAGGTTTTGTATTTGATTGCATTTAAAAGCACATTTGTAGAAATGGAAATTTCTCACAGGAAGCATAAGCTTTTCTTGTCCAAGTATTACATAGCTGAGGTAGTAGTAGTTTTCTGGTTTTTTTTAATTTTTCTATCTGTTTCTATCATAATAGTTTGTCTTCTGTGTCACTGGTTACGACTATTTTATACCCAAAGAGTGCAAAATGCATATCAATTTTCTAGAAAGACAGTAATTTTTGAAATAATGCTGTCTGCTACATTTGGAAAAACTCTTAAGTTTTAAAAACTTTCATAACTGTAAAACCCTTAAAGGATTATTTATTGTGATTTCCATAAAGTTGTTTTTTTAAATCAGAAAAATGAAATACATTAATTGTGCATCTTTTTTAACACTTCAAGCTGGAGGAGCAATCCAAACATGTCAGTCACAGAGAAGATGTAGTTGAATTGAAAAAAAGAATACATGATATGTTGCTGGTAAGAGATTATTATCATTAACGTATTAATTTAGCTTCAGTTTTAGTGTCTGCAGTACAGATTGTTATACTTGTGGGGATTTGGATTTTGATTTTTGTTTGGTTGGGGTTTTTTTTTCTTTTTTAACATTTAGCACTGGTAAGCTAGAAGGTAAACTTTTGAAGTCATGGGTATGTGGATCTTTTGAGTTGAAAAAATACCTGTTAAAATGTATACACGTTCTATGTTGGACATTTAGAAATGTCTTGAGATGATGTCCCATTTTTTTGTAACTGAATGGAAAAGTGAAAGTTAAGAGATTCTTGCATGTTAATTTACTGACTTCTCTGTTGATTTAGTGTTCTTTCATGTTCTTTCCCTCTCTATGCCAAATTTTATAGTGTTTCGTTTTTACTTAATTTTGATGATTTTTATTCTATTATAATATTTCAATATTTTGCGGAGGTGACTATGACAGCTAACATCTAATATCTTCCTTTTTTGAAGGAAAATCAGAGACTTAAGAAAGATCTTCTAGAAGCGCAGACAAATATAGCTTTTCTACAGAGTGAATTAGATACCTTGAAAAGCGAGTATGCAGATCAGTCTTTGAACACGGAAAGGTAAGTTACTTCTACATGATAATATTTTCCCAGGGAAAAACAAAATCTATTTTCTGATGTAATTATTATGTATGCAGTTGGCAACTGTTATTTTCTAAGTTTGCCTTAAAGGGTAGGTACATGTTTGACACTGTGTCATCAATGCTGTGCACTTTTCTTGTTAGGTTTCTGAAAAAGCAAGTTCTGGCTGTGATGCAAACTCTCACAATCTTGCAAGAATATCCATTGATTTTAGTGGGACTTTATTAGGGATAAAACACTAGTACAGCATCAGGCATTTTTTTTCTTCATGGCTTTCACTCACATGAGTATCTGTAGGAGTATTAGGGAGAACAGTTTTGGAAGCCTTCCATGTCTAGCTTAGCCATTTGTTTTTCTAAAGTGAATGAAAGCTACTTCTCATTACTCTTTTAAAGGAGCATAAAAGGCAGTTTCATTGTGTGGTTATCTTCAGATAATGTAAATTATATTTCAAGGGAAAAGGAAGCAGTCCTTTTATTTATTTTATGCTTATTTTGTACATCTTTCATTTTTCATTCACAGTCTTTGTTGAGTTATAATGGCAGAGGTAAAGGAGTCTACAAGTGATCTTACTTTGCGTTAAACTGTTCTCAGTGTATTTCAGCATAAATGTCTGCCAAAGGCAATATGGTGAAAATACAAGGATATCCTCTTAAGTATAAGTTCATTTATGTTTGGTGTTTGATTTTGTTTTTTTTTTTCCAGGGATCTAGAAATTATTCGAGAGTATACTGAAGACAGAGATAATCTGGAAAGACAAATTGAAATACTTCAGTAAGTTTTGAGTAATTCAGTTTTTTATTATCGAACTTTGTCCCAATATATTTGGGATAAGTGTTTTTGTATGCAAAAGATTGGATTGAAATTTGGGAAAAAGTGCCAAGTGAAAATACTGAAATGGCCTAAATTATCATAAAAGGTGTTCTCAACTGTCATAAATGTTACTGTCATATTAACTCTACTGTGGTACTGACCCATTAACACTTCAGTTGGTTTCTTTCCATTTCTTTTCTTAGCCCCACTAACTTTCATTTCTTTCTGATAAGCTGAATGCAATTTGAGTCTATATATACTATCACAGAAATTATTGCCTGGCTTCTTTTTCTACTGTCTTTGCTTCTCCAGTAACTCCCTTTCTTAATGTTGTCTGGAAAGTACTAAGAGTGTGCAGCATTATACAATAGGTGCAAAAGCGGGTCATAATGAATGATTTTTTAATGTCGTTATTTAATTTCCCTATCCTAAAGAAATTCCTTCTTTCAAGCAGATGAATTGTGTTTGTCTTCAGAATCCCCTCAGCAATATTTAAAGGGTAGTCATTTTGTACAGAAATGGCTGGACTAGTTGTTTTGTTGTGTGGGTTTTTTGGTTTTTTTTGTGACCATTCCTACAGTATATTTTTTCCACTCAGCTGACCAGAGACCATGCTGTACAAGTGAAAATGAGCTTCCTGGGCTGCCACTGAAGCCTATAATTCACAGTGATTTTTTTCAGATAATTTGTTTGAGTATCTGTCAATGTGTTTGTGTATGTGTCAATCAGTATCTGTCCTAGTTTCATGTTACTCTTTAGTGTTTAGCTAAAGGAAAAAAAGGGGTCTTCTAAAAACATTTTTGAAACTTTTCTTTTTGAGAAATTACATGGTTTTTCATGTTTTCTCTAATTCTGGAAGTTAAACTGTGTTTTCTTGTTAGATCAGCTAATAGAAAATTACATGACAGCAACGATGGTTTAAGAAGTGCACTTGAAAACAGTTTCAGCAAGTACAACAGATCATTGGTATGTATTTATGATTTTGCTACATTATCATGGAAGGTGTAAGAATGAACACAGCAAATTTAAATTGGTACTTCAGTGGGTACTCAGAAAATTGAGTTTTATTCAGGGGACTCACTGTGGGAATACTCCTGTATAATTTTGTTAGATTTTACTTACGTTTTGTTAAACAATGGAAGTTGTGTTAAAACATAGCTGCTTTCTGAGGTGCTTTGGAAAGTAACTATTTTTTAATATGCTGTGGTATTTACTGAGGTGAATAAATCAACAGTTTCTCTTGCACTAAAGGGAATGTATTTGTGTTGTGTCCTTTTTTGTAGCAAGGTCTTAGCCTAACTAGAACTTTTGTCCACGCAAGTCACTGGCAAAATGAATGGCATGGACTACTGGATAGAGACCTTAGTCAGACCCATTTGGGCTCTTTGAGCTGCACTAGAGTCTCTTTTAACAAATGTCACCTGACATCCTCCAAACTAGAGAAAGAAATGCTTGAAAGTAAGAAAAAACCTGCTCTGCACTGTCATTTTGCAGTCCTGTGAAATCTGTTAAAACCCTTAAAACTAATGATTGGACATCATAAAGAAAGCAGGTAACTTTTTTAGAAGGATGGAACCAGAATAATGGGCCCACAAAGACAATACTGGACAGGAAGGGGGAAAACAGGGGTCAGGTGACTGACTGTTTCCAGTATTCCATACCAGTGAATATGAGTGCTTTTTGCTGGTACAAGCTACCTGAGATTTGCTACAGATGCAACAGTGGATACCATTTCCTACTGTCATGCCTGGAAATATGAATGAGCATATTACAGAGAAGACAGAAGACGCTGTTTACAGTGAATAAACGTATGGAGGCACAGCAGAATGTACAAAATACTTTGTCACAGTCAAGACCTTTCCTTCATTATCTCTCTGAAGAGCTAGGAGGTAGCTCTCCTGAAACTAGCCCAGCTAGTGACAATTACCCTTTTTATTTAGTAGTCAGCTTGCCATGGTCTAAATACCACTTTTCTAAGCTTAGCATTTCAGAGTCCTTAGGTGTGGATGAAATCATCCTCTTGGAAATTCTATTGTCTTTGGTGGTTGAACGTGTTTAGTAGGTAAAGGCAGTGGTGAAGCCATGCTATAGGTAATAGGCCTTCTGACTCCTAGTAATATATATGCTATGAGGTTTAACTAAATGTAACCAGCTAAATATATATATATAATATAAAGAAGCATATATTAATTACACTCAGTTTATAATTTTGATGATGCACACTTTTTTTCTCAACAAATCTAGATACTTCCTCTGTATTCGTTCGAGTTATAGTGCATTAATTATGTATCTGTTGCAGCGGTTAGCAAATACCTCACCAGGGAGTACCATTTCTAGAAGCAGTCCTAAATTTAACGGTGAGCATTCTCCTTTGAACCTACGGTATGACAGGTAAGCTGGGCTTGGTTCTCTTAATTTGAAAATGACTTGTTTTAGAAGAGCAGGTTACTGTTAAGTGAGAGACAATAGTTCTGTCTGATTTAGAAGTAATGTGTGACCATAGCACATGATCCAAAATATACTGAAGTCAATAGGAATCTTCTCAATTACTTCAGAAAGCTCAGGATAACCCTCTTCAGTGGAAGCCATAAACTTATGGAGAGTTCAGACAGCCTCCTGTCTGGTCTTGGCCTCTTTTGGTACTAGTTTGATTCTCAGTCTGTTTGTCTCCAAGCAACTGTAAAACTCTTCTGAGGGCCTTTGTTAGCCTTACTCAGTACTCGAGAAATAAGACATTTTTGGTTTTGTGTTCCGCTTGTGTACCTTTTTTCCCATGTAATAATTGCTCTAAATGTGAGCCTGATTCTTCAAAAGAATAAACCGTCTCATTTCACACTGACATGTGAGAGTAGTGAATACACTTGGATATTAGTGGGATATGAGTACAAAAACAGTAAGTTATCTAAATGCAATTAGATGGTCAGAGGTATTTATTTTTGTACTCACTGGATACATGTCATTGATCAGAACTTCCTCTCATCATTTCAGAGACTCACTGGAGACAGTGAAGTGCTGTAGTGCTGTCAGTCATGCTGTGCTGTCACACTTGGTTTCTTAAACAGTTAGATCCATCAGCAAAAACGTGTGTCCTTACTCAATTGATAGGTTATTTTGTCTTCTTTTTCTTTCGGTGGTATTGCAAACCATAGAGAGATCTCTGATAGAGGTCTTAGTAGTCTGTGGTTTACATTTTGCTAGAAAGAAAAGTAGCTTGGATAGGAATTAAATTGACTTCTGCTTCACGCTTATAATATCCCCATTCATTCAGTAGTGTCATTCTTATTCTGTTGTCTCCATGTGAGATGTATTTGCTGGCTGTAAAGTTTTGGTTGTCACAAGCTGTTTCCTTTTTCAGAATTCATATAAACCCAATTCCCTTATGCTGGACCCTCTGCAAATTTTTAGAGGCATCCACTCTAAGTTGCATATTACATTCAGTAATTTTCTGAGGGAGTAACTAAAACCTCTCTGGAGGCTTAGTTATGTTGTTCTCTTATGAATATTTATTAGTACCTGCCACATGGTGCAATGCTTCCGTTTCCACAAAAGTGAGAAATACAAGCTACTTTACAAGAAAGTTTATGTGGTAGGAATGAAGCTTAATCTTAATCTGCATGGCTTCATAGTATCAGAAGACAGAAAGAGATGCAGCGTCCCAAAACCTGTTTGTTTTCAGTACTTTGTCTTCTGACATTAGATCAGCCTTAAGTGGTATTGATTTGCATACTAACATATTTTAAACAATTTGTTCTTGAAGGTATGACTTTTATTTTTTATCTGTAGGATTCATTTTGATCTAACTTGCTTTAAGCATACATGAAAATCTCAGCATTGAATTCATGGTTCAGAGAAGTTGAAAATTCCCTACTAATGAGCTTTATTTCAGGGAGTGCCTGACAAGCTCAACTTTGTTATAGCATGCACTCTTCCTCAGTATTTCAGTGATTTGAAATAGGCCAGTAGGTGCATGAATACAAAGACCATGTATGCTTTGATATCCTACAGCAAAGATCTCAGGTATTCATGTGATTATTCATTAGCCTGAAGGGGTATAAATTAGATGGTTCTGAATGTGACTGCATGGGACAATGATGCCACTGTCACCCCCATGTTCGGCCAGTTGCAGGGGGAAATTTGACTCAGTAACAACTTCATAATTTGGTGATTTTCCCCAGTGTACTCTCCTGTGTTGTGCCATCACAGGGGAGTCCCTCTGGGAGTAAGCTGTTATTACAAGGATTGATGCTGACCGTGTCTGCTTTAGCAGTTCAGTGCATCACATCCATTCCCAACAGGGCTAAGCCAGACCCTCTCTTCTCTGCTGTGACTTGGAGACCTTTAGTGCCTCACTTTTCATTGATGCCTATCCCTGTCTTGCTGAAGGAGCATGATAATGATTGCAGCCATTGCAACCTTTTTTATAAGAATTTTTTTAAGATTCACTCTATTAACCTTCCTTTTCTGTGGTTTTACATAAATAAAACCTCTTTTTTATTTCTGTAAGTCTTACTGACATAGCAGCATTCAATGAAATATTTTTATATATGGAAGTATCTAGAATGAAAAAAAAAGACTTTTGAAGGAAGGTTAAGGGAAAAGAGAGGAATTCTGTGTAAAAGTTTGTTTTGCATAGCCTACCAAATGGTAAGAAAATTTTTCAGTGACTTCTTCCACCATTACTGATCTCCTGAACTTGGCTACTCCCTCTTCTACATTTATGGTCATTTCTTATTGGCATATGTGCCTTTGTGAGCAAATGCATTCATTTAAATGAGATACAGTATGTCAAGGTCATTTTATGTCTTAGAATAGGCCAAAATTAGCTAAAATATGATATGTATTTGTCTTTTTATGATGTCTTCATAGTACATTACTTTCTGAATTTTTTTTAGATAGGCTTTTTAAAATTAACAAATAGTCATAATTACTGAGTCTTGGAAAGTCATCATCAGTAACACAGATTAACTAATTGAATCTGAGCTTCCCAAGGTATATGATTGAGAAAGAGAAATTCTTTATAAAGGCAAGATAGAGATTGACATAAACTTAACATTAGCATTTCTAAGAATTGACTGTTCCAGAAGGGCTCAGATTTTGTTGGGAAGAGGAATTATTTATGATTGGAATTTATTATATGGAATAATCTGTTTTTCCCCCTGCAATATTTTCTTATTAGGTTATCTCATTCATCTTGTGTTGATGAAGATTATGATTCATTAGCCCTTTGTGATCCGTTGCAAAGGATAAGCTGTGAAGTTGACAGCTTACCTGAGAGCTGTTTTGACAGTGGTTTGTCTACCCTGAGAGATTCAAATGACTATGATTCAGAAGTGGAATATAGGCATCAAAGGATTTTTCAAAGGTCACAGTGTATGCAAGAAGGCTTTGGTGGTGATGCTTCTGATACAGATGTAAGTTCCATATTTACTCCTTCTCTGAGAAAGGGCTTTGATTGGAGACAAAATCAGCTTCCTGTTATTAAAATAAAATGGTTCTTTGTCCACAGGCCAGTTAAAAGTAAATATGTGGGTCATGAACATTTAAATTTATTAGTGAAAACTTTTTTGAGAATATATAAATAGTTCTCTTTTTGTTTTTACATTTTTTGATATGTTTTTGAGCTAAGAACTTTGTTTTTGAAGTTTATGTGATTTTTGAAGATTGTTAAACTGTATGGAGAAAGGAGCTCATTTTCTAATGATAAAAAGGCAGATAGAAGATAAAATAGTTTTACATTCATTTCCTCTTACCATGCTGTGGCAGTGGAGAAAAAACATGTATGAGAGAATACTGGTAGTGCACACATTGACTTACAGACTAGGTCTGTGAGAATTAAAAAGTCTAAGAAGGTGTTACTGTGTCCATTTCATTGTTAGTAACAGTGAACAAGTTACTGAGGACTACATAGCAAAAATAGTATCAAGCACAATAGAATATGGGTTGTTTTTTTTAAGGTAAATAATTTGCTGTGCATTTAGTAGACTTTAATCTCTGTGGAGACTTTGCTGTGCATAATGTTGATTACAGCTGTGCTCTACTTAATTTAGCTTGAGTAGTAAGAGCATAAAGAGTAATGTCTTTGGGGAAGATGTTTGCGAAGTAAGCTTTGAAATAAAGTATTGTCACAATTGTTTATTGTGACTATGTTTTACGCTGAAATTTTTATGTAGAAATTAATTTTCTGTGTTTGAGTACTGAAAGAATGGATGCTGAATAATAAAAATGTTAAAAGACAAAATGTAATTATAGTTAATAGCAAAAATAGATGAGAATGGAATAATCACAGTATTTTGATTAGAATTGCACAGCTGTGTCTGGTCATTTATCTCTATTTAATCCAAACTGTTAAAATGTTTTAATCAGTATTAGCTGTGCCTTTCCAAAAAAACATCCTTTTCTCACCAGAGGACTAACTCATACTTTCAGGTTCCAGAGATCAGGGATGAAGAAGCATACAGCCCTGCTAGCAGCACTGCAGTTTTAGACTGGAAGCCCTCACGACCAGTAAGTCGAAGCAGCTCAGTTGCTTCAACAAGAAGACACATATCTGCTCTCACCCCTCAGGTAACCAGTTCTTCAAGGGGAAAATGGAAAAGACTGGTACAGAGGTGTTATTTTTATTAGTTGTTATAGAGGGATTCTTTTTATTTTCAGTCAGATGCAACTGAATTGACTCCAAAATACCCCAGTTCGGAGAAGGCTTACAAGATTGTTCTTGCCGGAGATGCAGCAGTGGGAAAATCCAGTTTTCTTATGAGACTTTGCAAGAATGAATTTCGAGGCAATACCAGTGCGACTCTGGGTATAGTTGGTGTTCTTCTTAAAATATTAATTTCATTGTTATTTTGGAGTGAAGTGGGTGAAAAGCTTGCCTTTGTGATTGCTTGCTAGGGCTTCCTGGATATACACATGCAGTTTCTCACGCAGGCTGTGAGCTCTAATTGAGTACTAAAGTTTAGTAATAACAGCTGTTTTGTAGTGCACAATAGGGTACTGGTCTAATTTAGTTTTTCTTTATGAAGCCTCTTTTTGAAAAGCATAAAGCACCACAGAAGGAATGTCAATGTAAGGAAATTCCAATGTGTGTATGAACTTTTCTGCATTTTTCATTGCTTTCTTTTTTTTCTCAACACTTCCCTCTTTCCTTCTTATTTTGTACTATCCTTTGATGTCTTTCCTACCATTTTTTGTTTTGATTTCTTTGAAGTGTTATTGAAACTTTGGTTTAAATACGGCTAGAAAGATTTCTGGCTGACTTATTGTGTATATTAGTATAGTTGTCAGCTAACAAACTTAACGATTCCAAAGATTGAATTTTGTCTTCCAACCAAATCATATGTTTTTTTATTGCCTCTCGTCAGGATTTTTGTTCTAATTTATCTTTTTCTTCCTTGGTATTTGAAATCAAGTTTTTAGTAAAACATTTTCACTTCTTTGATAAAACTCTGTAGCCAAATAAAGGAGCGAGAGATCCTATTTGTTGTTCAGAATGCAATTTGAATCAGTTCTTCTGGGAAAAGACAAATACATTCAGGGGATTATTGCATTTCAGAAGTATGTGCATGACTGACTGAAGTCTCATAATCTATTAAAAGAGATGAATTTTGGAAAAACTGTTGTATATGGTCTCTATCTTAATTTTCTGTGGTTTCTTTAAGATTATTGATGGGTTTTTTAGACTATACACATGATTCTTTTCAGGTGTGGATTTTCAAATGAAAAGACTAATTGTTGATGGAGAACCTACAGTGCTACAGCTGTGGGACACAGCTGGGCAGGAGAGGTTAGTGATCCTCTGTACTTACCTAATTTGAATTGTTTGTAAGCGTAATTTGCCTTTTTTCATCTAGATGAAAAAAAACATTAATTGTATGGTCCATATGTAAATATCTGTAAACAGATGCAATTTTTCTCTGCTGAGACCTCAGGACAGATGGAATGTTTTTGTGTTAGCTTTGGTGATGATTGAGGTAATCTTTTCTCGTCATAGTGAGAAATAGTTCAGGTTAACCACAGGATTAATTAATTAAATCTGTGTGTCCCTGCTTGGCAGTTCTGAACAATGGAGTAGATGCACATGGTTTCTTCTGTTTATAATCTTTAGCTTTCTTTGTTCTTATACACATGTATATTTAAGCAGGCTTTTTACCAGGGATTCCCTTCCTCCCCACTTCCTATTCTTTCCTTGAAAATCCTGGTCCTGATTTGCGTTGTTTTTAGTATATAGAAACTTCTTTCCAAAGACTTTGGAATTTTGACAAAAATGTCTTTGCATATTGCTGAATTTATATTCAAGATTCTTCAATATTATGTGAAGTTTCCTCAAAATCCTATGACATCTTTACTTGAGAGCCATTATTTCTTTACCAACAACTTTTAATGCTTATTAGGAGGTTAATCTAGTGCCATGGAAGTCAGTTTAATGTGTTAATTGACCAAGATTTGTGTTGGGCTATATGTAGGTAAAGATCCAATCAGTTTTCTCTCACGTAATAAATTTGTGAAGAATATTTTAATACCCAGTATAAATACCTAGTTACGGTACTTGGTTGAGTAGATTGTAGGAGATTGGTGACAAAGATGATTGTAATTGATTGTGAAGCCCAGGAATAATTTTACTGTGTTTCTGTCTTTTTCAAAGGAATTAAAGTGAGCCAATCAATTTAGGAAGTTATGTGTGGGTGGATTGTAGAATCATAGAACCATTAAGGCTGGAAAAGACCTCCAAGTTCATGAGGTCCAACTGTTAACCTAGTACTCCTGTGTTCACCACTAAAACATGTCCCTGAGTGCCACATCCACACATGCCTGTTGAACACTTCCAGGAATGAGGATTCTGCCACTTCCCTGGACAACTCCTTCCAATGCCTGACCCTTTCAGAGAAGAAATTTTTCCTATTATCTAGTCTAAACCTCCCCGGCACAATTTGAGACTAGATTATCTGTAATAGATACACTGTAGATTGTTTTGATATGCAAAATACTGATTGTTGTTTAGGACAGAATCCCATTGATCCTTAAGGATCCATCACGGAACAGTTTTCAAGAATTCATTGTATTATATGGAAAGAATTGTTCTCAGTAGTGAAATTAAATAATGCTGTGTTCTGAGTGATGTTAAACTGAACTATTATTTGATAATGTGGCCTTATACAAATACTTTCTTTTTTTCTGAAAGATTTCGAAGTATTGCTAAATCGTACTTCAGAAGAGCAGATGGCGTCTTGCTACTGTACGATGTGACATGTGAAAAAAGCTTTATTAATGTGAGAGAATGGGTGGATATGATTGAGGTAAGACCCTTACATATATGCAACTTAGAAGCTATGTTTCATGGCATCGTTAGCCTTATTATTTAGAAAATTATGTTAGCTGTAAATTGTAATTATTCAGACTGGAGGCTGTCATAGGAATGAAAGCTACCTGGAAGTCATAAATATATCCTGACATACTCAGTTAGAATTCGATCTGATACATCTTTTTGTGTTAAAGGATGTTGATGACACTCTTCCTGTTCACTTCCTTTTGAAATGAACATGGCAGCAGATTTCAGATACCTTCTTGTGGATGGCTTGAATATTCCTTGGAGTCTTTGCATTTTAAACCAATATATTAGATTTCATAAATTAACTATAGCTCAAATGAAATTTTCAGTGTTTTTTTATTTGAATATGAATTTGCATTTAGTGCGAGGAATTTTTCTCCTGTGCTAGGGATGCTTAATAGAGGGAAAGTGGCAAGTGAAATACTTAGTTCATCTTCTGTGAAAGCATTTTCTTTTAGTCATGGTGTAGGAGTTGGTTACATTTTCCCTTAGTAGTTTTGTCATTACAGCATTTGGATGCAGTAATCCATTCCATTAGATTAACACATTAAATTCCTTTTTGGGAAACAAGGCTTATGGGAATGGAAGTACATCTTTGCAGGCTGGTAGTTTAGCTGACTGCTTACATTTTGAGTGGTTTATAAAAGGTTCTCAGCATAGCTTTCATAATTTTTCAATTTTTCTCTACTAGTGTGTGAGACTTCATGGAAAGGAAATTGGTATGACAATGACATGATGCTGTTAGCCACTTCTTTGTATTTTGAGTGTTCTAGCATTAAGGAAATAAAATTTTCTTTACAGGATGCGACTCATGAGAATATCCCAATTATGATGGTGGGAAACAAGGCAGATCTCCGTCAAGATGTTACAGAAAAAGGGCAAAAGTGTGTGCCTATAAACTATGGAGAAAAGCTGGCTATGGTAAGGTCCAAGTATACCTCATTAGTATAAAATGGTCTTAGGAATTTTAATCTGAAAACTGTGTGAGCAACTAATAAACAAAAGTAATTTCCTGTTCATTTGTCCAAGTCAAGCAATGAGGATCCATGGATACTTTGCATTAAACTATTGTGTTTTGATGGTATTTGCTGGGTTAAGTCACATCTCAGTGTCTGGTGAGCTGAACTTCATTATTGGCTGTGAAGGACTTCTCAATCTTTTTCATAAAAAAGTGGATGGACAGAAGACTGGGTTTTTCTGCTGCCAAGTAGAAGTTGCCAGTTCAAATATGAGGCACACTATTGACCAGTTTGTGTCTCTCCAGATTTTGTGTGGAGTATTTTCATCTTCAGGAAACTCTCTTGTATTCTTGCCACATGTGCAGAAAGGAAAAGGGAATTCTCTGGTATAAATACAAGAGTGGACAAGGTTTTTTTGCGTTTATTTATATGGGGTAAAAGAAATGCACAAATCCTGTATTTTGTAGAATAATAGGAAGAACCTTAAGGGTCTTGAATGGCTGAGTGCTTGCACAATTGATTAATTATACTTGGGCAGATACCATGTCTGTTACTTATGGAATGATGTTTTTTGGTTAACTTACAGTAACCAGATGCCGTGGTTATAGTAGCTAGCAAGTTAGATTAAGTAACCTGTCCCGGCAACCTTCTTACTGTTTTGCAGTCTTGTGCACAAGAAGATTGAGTTTGAGCATTAAGCTTATAATACGGCTTTTATTCAGTTTATTAATTCAGAATATACTGATTATAAACCAGAAATAATAAAAAGTAATTACTGTTTTATTTCACAGTACTAACGAGAATGTGTTGGACAATGAAGAGCCCTAGAAGAAATCCTGTTCATTTAAATGTACTGTCATTCTTTGTGTTATTCAGGAAACAATTTGTAATTAAGTGTACCCATTCTCATGGGAACCATCTCAGATCAGTTAGCTTAACATTTTATTTTTCCTCACAGACTTATAATGCACTATTCTGTGAAACAAGTGCCAAAGATGGATCTAATATTGTAGAAGCAGTTCTTCATCTTGCTCGGTAAGTAGCCGTGTTTCTATTTTCACCTAAAAACATTTGAGTATATTTTATAAAAAGGGCATTCTGTGTGAGTATAAATAGAAAGATACACACATAGCTCAAAAACTGTTCCAATGTTAAAAAAATTTAAAGAGAATACTCTGTAAGATTGTTACAGATAAGTGCAAGATGGGATATATTCTCCCATGTTTAATGAAGTAACATTGTTGCTTGAAAATGTTACAAAGCTCTCTCAATAATTAATATTTAAACCAGGACTCAGTTTCAGAGCCCAAATTTTAAGACTGATTTACTGAATGAATTGTAATTTTAATTGTACATGGATTCATTTTCTTAACTCTTTCATAATTTATTTTAAAATGTAGTAATTCAATGCGTAATTATTTTTAAGTCTTTCACACATATTAATATGTGTTCAGTTTTATTACTGAACATTCTCATTACACATATTTTCTTTGATGTTCCCTTCTGTAAATTATTTACAAGATAGAAATGCCAGGGTACTAAATTAACATAAACAGAATTTCTGTGATAGTATGTGAGCCAAATATTACAATTCTGCTACCTTTTCAAACCAATTTTGGTTGAAGTATAATTTTGAAAGGCTAGTGGTCTGTAATCCATAATCAGTCATATGTACACATCTTTTAAGTCTGCATTTCTAAAAAACATCCAACAGCATGCACTTTCTCTATTAAAGTAAATTTATACTTGAAACTGAAGTTATTTGGTTTTATATTTAGAGCTATGAACATACTTTTTTTCTATGGTAAAATACAGAAGCAAATAAAAACTTCTCAAAAGAAAGTTGAAGAAAAATCAGAACATGACAGAGTTATTAGATATTAAAAATATATATATTTTTATCACTATGAATTGCATAGAAACATGAATATTATTCTCAAATTTTAGACCAGTGAGACATGCTGCTTCTGTGCTAATTTACATTGTATTAGCCACACAATAGATGGTGATGAACTCTGCAATATATAGTGGGAAAAAACAGAAGAGTGAACATGAATAGAAATATGTTAATTCAGTGCCTTTTTGTTTGTTTGTTTTGTTTTGTTATTNTTTACAGTGAGGTGCGAAAACGGAGTGATAAAGGAGATGATACAAGATCAGTAACCAGCCTGGCTGGGACACCTGTCAAAAAGTTGGCACTCACGAAAAACTGTTGCAATGTTTGAATGACAAATAATTTTTCTTAATTAAAAAACTCTTATATTTTAAAAAAACCAAGCCAACAACCAAACTGAAATATTTCAGTAGTGTTTTCTTTTTATTATGGATTTACACACTTGTATATTTAGAAGCTACACATAATGTTCAAAATCCAGACTCTACTTTCTGCTCATTCAAATTTGAGAAATTGCATCATCCCAGAGACTCTGGTTTCACTTTTCTTAAGTAACATAATTCAATGCAATGATCCCAGAATCAATGCTACAGTGGTCACTGCGTACAATATTGTAATATATATAGTCTCTACCTGCATGTTTTTTTATGGCATCAGTATTTCTTACATACAGAACTTAGTAATATCCAATATCACTGACAGGTAAAGAAAAAATTACAGCTTCAATTAATTTAATCTCTTTTTGATCATATCTGCTTATCTACTTTTTGACAGCCTCAAGTATAGATTGATTAAACATTTCTTAAGAAAACTCCAAACCATTAAGTGTTGCTTAGGTTCAAGTAATCCGTAAATTTAGGGGAACCAGAATGGTCTTTGTTAGGAGAAGACAGTGGCAGGTGCATAGTGTTCTATTGTAGTTCCTCAAAACTTGGTTACTTAGAATGTATTTCATTTTGAGTGTTGGGGTTTGACTAAGAACTGAGGACATATCAGTTCTTTAGACTGTTAGTCTAAAGTTCTTTAGTTCTGTAGACTTGACATCTGATACGACATGTCAGAGGTGAAAGAAACATTTGCTTGGACTATTACAGTTCAAAATTCCAGAGAGAAAGTAACGCCTGTGATATGGAGGATTGCTGAAATGAGTTATGATCTAATATCTATTTGCCTGTTTAGGCTAGATCATTACTGTTACTACAGAGGGATATGAATTGTAATTTTTCCTTTGTTTTTCAAATGTCTTCTATTCAGTCAGTAATTGAAGGATTGCAATAGTACATAGGAGTCTGATTTAATAGACGTTTTTAGTGCATTTTTTAAAAGTTTTAAATCAGCAGGTGCAAGAATTGCTGCACATGCACAAGCAATTTATGTAAATTTGTGTAAATTTTTCATTAAAAGAGAACCCTGGAATGAACAGCAATCACCTTAATGAGAGTTCCTTCACCTGATTTTAAAAACGTTCTGAGATACTTACCAGGGGGTGGCAGCTTTAGGTGTCAGCATTCCTAAACATTGAGTTGTTATTGCATAAAATAGTTCCCGAGAATTTCACAGTGTAGTAAAAAACTATGGGCATTTATATAGTTAGTGGTCAAAATCCAATTATTCTTAATTTTCAGTGATTTTGATCAAAATAGGATAGAACATTTTCAGAACCAGCAAACTGTTATCTCCTCTGTTTCCATCAATAAAGCATCTCCAGGCTGAAGCCTAGTTTTGGTAAATCGAACTTGGATAAAGTTTTATCACCTGATGGAAAACCCATGTGACAAGCAGGTGTTTGCTGCACTTCATCAGCACTATATGTGAACATTGTATGACCTGTACTGTGTTAGCTCTTGTAAAAAATGTGGGGGGTCTGAGAAACAGGATGGTTTATAATTTACAAAAAATAAAAAAGGTCTCAACTAGGAAAAGTATTGTTTTTAGGCATCCTTTCAAACCTGTAATCAGTGCAGCTAATCCTGGGGTAATTATCAGCAAACTTTCAAACAACAGAGAGAAATCTAATGCCAGATGGAATAAGATGTTTTATTTCACTGTATAATAGTTCAGCCCTAGAAGACAAAACTTGTTTGGTGAGGGTTTTTTGAAGTACTGAGAGAATCTTCACATGCTACCTAACTCCATGCAGGTGATTTCAGGGTTGTAGCATCTTCCCACACAGCAGTACAGGAGGCCTCAGTGTAGTTCTGAGACTTATCTGAAGCAGATGGCAGAGAATGCAGGATACTCAGGTGTATCAGGAGTATGCCTAGTTACATACATGTTGTTTGCTGTTAACCCAATATCATTAAAAGAAAAAAAACACAGTTTCAGTTAGCTTCTTTGAGGAGAAAAGCCACGTTTAACTGACTGCATTGATGAGGGCCTCTTCTGTGTTCTCTATGTCAACCCTTCCCTCTGTTGGTACAAGTGAAATGGAAGTAAAATTAATTTGGAATGTGTTTGCAGTAAGTAGAAGAGAGGAAGGTGATACAGTGCTTGGTTTGTGAAGTGTGAGCTTTCAACATGTAGGCATTTGCGTTTTCTCAGGATAAGATCATGATTATAAGCTCTTACTTACATTCCAAAATGTTTCTCCTTCATTGTTGTTAACTTGGAGAGCCTGGGCTGGGGATCAGTGTTCTCTGTGTGTGTCCTGCGTTGCTCTGTTTGACCAGCTCTGTGGTCTTCTTGGCCTGCAGTAAATGAGGTGCAATGTTTACTTAAACATTATTGACACACCTGCATGAGCAAAGTGTTTTGGCTGGATACAGAGAATCACATAAAGTGATTTGCAGTTAGGATTTTTGGAAGTGGTTTTGTCTAAGCTTCCAAGGACCCAAGCAGAGATGGACTTTTGCCAGCCCTAGATTTGGATACCTGTGGGTTTGGGTAGCCAGCCTGTGAAAATACCCCAAGACAGAGGTACTACCACCATTCTGGGCAACATTTTTTCATATTTGTCCTCCTTTTCTGGATAAACATTTCTCTTCGTGTCCAGCTTCAGTTCCCCAAATGACTACAAGTTTAAAGCAGTTTTCCTGCATAATATCATCTCCTGCTACTAACAAGAATTTGACTGCAATCTTGGTGACAAAATCTTGGTACAGAACTTTCAGTATCTGTAGATCTCCCTTGGCCTTCTCTCCATCAGTGTAACAACATCAGGAGAATCTCTTGCAAAGTATCTCTGGGTTCCCCATTCCAGAATTAGAGGCATGTGTGCATGTGTAGTAATTGCTTTAGTATCTAATAATTTTATCATACAGAGGGTGACATGTGAATATCTGTGTTTGTAGAGAGACTGGTGGAAGGAATGTGAGTTCAGGGACCTGACTTCACAAGTTTTTCCCTCTTTGCAGGTCACTGACATTTTGGATACTTTTCTTTTTCATTTATTTAAATAACCAAAATCTATCTTATGTTATTTAGCCAAATCATGTAGCCCAAATCCATTTATTAAGTACTGTAGGGTTTTTTTGTGTCTTGTAAAGCAACTTTAATTTGAAACAGTGTTGTTTTCTAAATAAGATTCAGGGTTGAAGGTTGTTAGCTGTTAACAAAGTTTTACCTTGGAGTACATTTATGATCAACGTCTAGATGACTGAAAAAGCACTATTAAATGGGGATATAAAGCTACAGCTCAGTTGGAACTCATTTCAGAAATCCTGTGATGGTCAGCTCCATCATGTCTTGAAAGCTCACATAATACCATGTTGAATCCATGTTAAAGCAAAAGAATTTGGAAAAATATTTAAATATGGAAATAATAGATGGAAATAATGGAATAATTGGAAATAATGAATGCATAAATTTTTCTGTTCTTTTGCTTTAAGAGTTTACCTTGTCTTCAGTGTACAAGGTAAAATGGCAAACATCAGCTTTATGTTTTGGCATGGCTGCACTATTGTCCTTTGAATATTTTTATGGTTTTGTTTAATACATAAGAACTATTCATTTAGTCACATAAATTTATTTTTTTAGTTAGTGGAAGTGTTCCCTTAATACATGTATTTATTTGAAAAGGAAAGGTCTTTTATGTTTTTCCTCATGATCTGTAAATAAAATATTTTTATTCAGTAGACGTGGAAACATTATTTTATCCTGTGTTTTGACCCTTTTTAATTGTAATTTATTACACATTTCTGGGGCAATAATTTCTGTGACACACTCCAAAAATGTTTTGATCCCATAACCTCTTGTAACTACTTTGTGCCTCTTTAGTATATATTAGTGGCTTAACAAGATGAACTGCAGCTTCTAACTTCTGTTATGGCCTTACATGGCTTAAATATTTTTCTGTGTAACTACTTCTGTATTGATTAGAATCCTCTGTTAGGAAAAAAAAAATCAGTTATAGATCTGTGTAAGACACTAAAATGTAGTTTAAGGAAAATCTCTATAGGCCACTCCTTCAAGGAACATCGTTTAGCTGTGCATACATGCAGATCTCCAAATCAAGTAATATGTTCTGTGCTAGTGCAAGCAATCCACAGAGCCTTTTAAAGAGGTTTTCTAATTTTTCCCTTATCCACTGCTATACAGCAATGGTAGGTGTAGCATTTTAGGTAAAAATACTGCAGTCAACAATCTCCAATTCATAAACCAGTGGAAGAAATATATTCATGTAGTCATGGTACTTCATTATATTGTAAAGAAACATTTTTTCAAGATGTTTCTAGCTATGTTAGATAATGATAAAAATTGACCAGTTTCTCATGTACAGTTCCAATGGCCTTTATCACTACCTCTGCCAGATTTGATATAGCATGTAATTCTCTCTAACCCTGTCTGGGCTACTTAGGGATTAGAGAAGCTTTTTAGTTATTTTATTATCTTCCTCTGTATTACTATCAGTCCTTTCTTACTGGTATCCTTAGGACTAGTAGTATCAGTATTTGTCATTATTAATTTTTTTGAACTGTCTTTTATTTTGAGAAAACTTCCTGTAAAAGAAAATCTGAATCGATATATAAAGTGTTACTGAGTTTGTATGAAGTCCTTTCTCTACAATGCTGCGCCTTGGGTTATGGCTTCAGGGAGCAGGACTAATTGGTCATTAATTGGCTGAGTAAAAAATAAAACCAAGCTGTGGAGGTTTCCCACTGAATATAAAAGGAAGTATGTAAAATATAAGTGTATTTTCTTACTAGTATGAGGAAGAAATTGTGCCTATTGTGTGTTCATCTTTTATTGAAAGTCTGTATATTCTATAAATAGGGTTCTAAATTGTGAAAAGTTTTTTAAAATTTTTTACTGTTTACAAGTAAAACTAGATTTTCTGCAGCTTGTTCCTGCTTAAAACAATTAATCACTTAATTTACTGTAAGTTTGTTTATATATGTTTAAAACTGACACCTTTCCTGTATTACAAATTACTGTATAATAAAATATGCTTTAACAGCCATTTTTCTTCAGTGTGTTTTCTTTTAGTCGGTGCTTATGAACAGCAGTCCAGCATAACATCTGTGAACTGTCAGCTTAATGTTATTATGGTTCACCAGCTTCTGCAGCCAGTTGCATGCAAGAGTGATGCAACCAATCACTGGTATCTGGCTGCCTCCAAATTTTTAGCCTCAGTGAACAAGTCATCAGCTTTGAGCTGAGAGATGTCCCTCAGTGTGATTCTCAGATAAATCTTGCTGTACCTCTTCATAGCAATGCTTTAGCCATGCTGTCTCTAACCACTAAGATGTGATATTGGTAAAGTAAGAAAGAGAAAAGTAGCCCAAAATAACCAGCCTCTTGCAAATATCCTTTATATAGGGCTCTAGGCATCAAGAAAAAAATACGGGTACATATATCAAAGACAAAAAATGCCCCAAAATACAAATTAAAGGCTGCATCAGGTAAAACTGGCCAATTTAAATGTTACCTTAGAATCACAGAGTCATATAAGTTAGTAAAGACCTTCAAGACTGAGTCTATCAGGTAAGACCAAGTCCTGTTCTTCTAAGCTTACGTGACTTCACTAGTGATTGTATCTGGAGCTAAAGCATGAATATGTGCTGCTCTCCGAAGCAGAGCGGTAAGCCCTGGAATGATGGGATGGGAGTGAGGGAAGTGTCACTGTCAAAATGCCCTTTTCAAAACCTGATTTCCTTCCTTTTAGAACAAAAAGATACTAAGACATCAAATTCAATCTTCATGTTCATTTTCTTTTCCTCTTAAGATATTTTTCACTTTTATTTTTGTGACCTGTTCTTCACCAGCCACTGAAAAGCAGTAAGAATTAAAATATGACTAAAATATGATTTTACTTACTTTATTATTTGCAGAAATTAAAAATTGTTGAAACTGAAACATTTAGCCATATTTAACACCTATATGTTATCAACATATAAGCAGAAGCAATTTTTATAATCTTACATTGGGGGCTATATCTTTTTACTGATATAACCAGCAGGGAATTCTTGTTCACAAGCTAGTGGTGTAATCCAAGGAAAATTAGATGTGCAACAACAAAAGGTGGTCTTACTGCAACAAAAAATACATGCCTGGTAGTTTTCTCTTTAAACTTTTCTGTTACTTTCTGTCAATAATCACAGATTTACTAAGAACATGCTATTGTTTTTATTTTGAAAAAGGTATTTTAAAAAAATCTTAAAAATAGGAAACAAATCAAAGACAGAATCAAGGAGGTAGTCCTTAAAAGTGAGGAAAAAATACTTTGAGTTGCTTATTTTTCTTGCTCCCCAGAACCAAATGAGAACTTCTATGAGGACAAAAATTTGAAGTATTTTCACCAAAATAAAAGACCAATGACAAAATGTAAGGTACAGGGAAAAAAAACAGGGTCTATATTTAGTACACAATACTGACTCCCTCAGGTTTGTTTTTCCTGAAAGTGGCTTTCCACTTCTGTCTCTAGCCATTCCTGTGGAGTATTTCCTTTTTGTAACTTCTAGGGAATTGTTCTTTTCATGTCACAAATGTATTTTGAGAGAGATAACTGTAATTGGAGCAGTTGGAGAAAATCTTCAGGCATTTTGCAGTAAATTTATCAAAATTCTCTTTATCAGTTGAATAAGTCGAAGTGCTTGAGATTTGCAATAGTTCCACAAAACAAACTCACTTAACATTTATATACTGAATAGAGGCACATTCTAAGATAAAAAAAGGAAGCAAATTAACAATGAAAGATGTCAAACTAAAATCAAGTCTGTAAGAGCAGATGGTACTGTATTAGACTATGTGTGTAAGTGATGAAAATAAAAATGGAAGCTATTAATTGAGTGAAATGTTTTAGATTAATCTAAACCCCAAACTGTGAATTACAGTAACAGTTTGTGAACTACTTAATATTTTCCAAAATATTTCTGCTAGTTTTTATGCTAAAGTGAAGACATTGTTCTGGCACTATCAGAGCCGTAATATTAAGCTTGCCCATAGCTGAGTTCTGGGCCACAAGAATCCTAACTGAACCAGACGCAGCCCTTGCCAACTCTTGCAATTCTTATTCATTATACTTGATCCAACTGGTGGAAATCTGTACCAAAGCTGTATAGATTAAGTAAATTCTACTAAGAGATTTCTGCAAATGCACAAGAATACATACATTTCCACATTTGTTTCCAGGTCATCAGAAGTGACCAAACATGAGTGATAGTGTAAGGCTAAGCAGTGACTTGTAAACTTGCTTTGTATAGCAATATTCCAATTCTGGAAAATTGGGTTTAGGGAGGTATATACTTAAACATATCTGTATACACATAAACATTAGAATATATACTCTTTCTTCTTCTTGTTTATATACAAACGTGCACATGTATATGTATATATGCTGCATTCATACATGCATGTGAAACAATGACTACTGTCTTTCTCTTAAAAAAATTAAAATCCTAGATCACAGGAACCTTCCTGTAGTGGTTTTCATAAAAGATAATGGTGACATCAGTCATCTTGTCACGTTTTTCTCTCAGTGTATGTCTGCTCTATATCCAAGGCTGTGTCTTGCTAAACACATGCTGGCAACTACTTTTGCTTTTGAAACTCAGGCAGTTTTTAGTGCTTCATTGCAAAGTGTTGTGAGGAACTTTGTATGTAAGATCACAGAATCACTGAGGTTGGAAAAGATCCTAAAGATCATCAGTGCAACTGTTAACCCAGTAGTGCCATCATTAAACCTTGTAACTAAACCTTAAGTGCCACATCTCCTTGTCTTTTAAATCTTTGCAGGGCTGGTGAGTCAAACAGGTCACTGGGCAAAGTTGTGACAATTTTTTGTATCCCATTCTCTATTTACCTGAGGATGTGTATTAACATTTGAGTATAGACGTGCCTCAGAATGAATTTCTCTCAAGATTTACATGGATAATTTACATTGCAAGGTGGTCCTAAGGAACAAATAGTGACTTTTCTAAAGAATTCGTGGAGCATTTGAGCATTGCAGTTCTCACTGAATAGCTGTGCTTTTTGAAAAAGAACGTGAATAAGTGTAGCCTCAAAGTGCTGTGATGGACATAAAATCTGTCCTTAATTGGGGAAGATACACAGTTCATTTTGTGTGCATAATGGATAGTTCTGGAGTTTTTTCTGCTAAAAAAGTCTTGTGACTTTTCATCTTTTTTTTTCCCTCTCAGTGTATTTACAAATAATGAAGTACTAGGGTGAGTAGAAGTCATGCAGCCTGTGTGTAGTTGCTTTCCCAGAGAGAATGATGACAAATCAAGGTTTTAAGTGAATTCAAAATAAATACGACACTTAAAGTGAATGTATGGGAGAACAGATGGGAGATGAAACAGCACAACTGAGCTTATGGATTGAGATATTCTGGCCTTGGTCAGGTACAGACCATGAGATA
This sequence comes from Cyanoderma ruficeps, assembly GCA_008694505.1. Taxonomy (NCBI): domain Eukaryota; kingdom Metazoa; phylum Chordata; class Aves; order Passeriformes; family Timaliidae; genus Cyanoderma; species Cyanoderma ruficeps. The sequence continues at coordinate 457,153 of VZDJ01000236.1, forward strand.
AGCAACCACAGATATGAAAAGAACTTGAAAAGTACAGCATATGCAGCTATCCAGTTTTTTAAAACTAGTTTTTTAAGGCTGCCAAGTAATGCAAACAGTAGGCTGGTTATGTAACTAGTGTGAAATTTCTGCTTAAGGATGTCATTGCTTGGGGCCACAAAAGTATATAAACTGATCTGTGATAACAATAAAGTGACTTCTTTTTGCTTTGACTTCTTGCTTGGACTACTTCTTGCACCCCTCTTTTGAAGTCCCATCTCTCAGTTGTGGGAGTAATAAAACAAATAGGTACTTTGGTGTGTGAAATATCTTTTGTGACTAGTTACTGATAGGATTTTGTTAAATAAAAGTAGCAAAATTTTACTTCCAAAGAATACATTTGAAGCTAGATGGGGAGCCTTAAAAGTGGAGCCTTAAAAGCCAACCAATGAAGCATGGACATGCCTATATAACTTTGAATGAAAGATGTATAAGCAGGTTTAAACTTCAATCTTTTTCTTTGAAGACAAGTTCTATAAACATTTTGTTAAGTCATAATTGTTTTTAATTCCATCTTTTCCTTAATTTTATCTTAAATTTGAGATTTAGGATTTAGGCGAGTGAGTACTTTATATATCAAGAATTTAAAATATTTTCTTTTTGAAGGAAAGTAATTTGTTGAAAAAATATAAGAAAATATTTGAAGACTGAAAATCTGCACAACACATGGAAAGACTTTCTGTTCTGCTCCCAAGTACTGGAGTTTTCTTGTTCTTATTTTTGTATTTTTGTCCTTTGCTTTGTTCTGTGTCTCTACCTGTCTGTCCATCCCATAGTCACTATCCTCTTTCCATGCTTTTCCACACCCTTCTGTTCATCTACATGCAATTACTCATCTTTTCTGATTTTCTTTCACTCATAGTTATTTTTTTGCAAACATCGATCCCTTCTGTTTAACAATGCAAGGACTTTGTCTCCTGACACTCCCAGACCTGTGTCACAGGAAATTTTCTCAGATAATTGTGATAGTTTCTTTGCCATGTTACTAAAAAGGAGCCTAGGTGGTAGTGTGTCCTAGACACTTCCTCTGAGATGTTTCAGGTAGGTAAATTCATGTAAGGACATTTCAGGTAGTGTGTTTTTATCACTACTTTTTTTCGGATCACAATTTATCGGTGAAGTAGAAAAGTGCAGTGTAGGAACCCAGAAGAGTGCATTTATGTGTCCCAGAGATTGATTTTAAGTTGGACAGCTGTTTAGTATTTAGCACACTCTGTTCTGCGAGGTTCATTGGAGAGGTAAAAGGTTTACTAATGACAAAAGAAATAGTTTGCTGCATTCATCTGGAGCATTGTAGTCCTGGGTTAACCAAAATAAAGGAATGTGTTCTGCTTGTCAGAGCACAAGTGCATGAGAATCCAAAAACTGTTGGCAAACAGAAAGACTAGAAGTGTATGAGCATGTGTTTTTTTTTACCATTAATCTGATTCAAAACAGTATTTTGTTTTGAAGCTAGCTACAGAAGACAAGTTTGCAAAATCAAAATAATGTTGTGTCCTCAGGACAGACTGATCTGTAAGGCCTGGGTGTGTGCTCTGATCATGTTCCCCATAAGGTACACACTTGTTTCCTAGTGAAACAGGTAGGTTTAAGATTTTGAGTCAAGAAACTTCATCAAAGGGTATGAATCTCATAATTTTTTGCAATATGGACATGGTCCCATCAAAATGCAAATCTATAAGCTAAACAAAGAGAAAATAAGTCACCAAATACTGGAAATTTGGAACTACAACAAGGACTATTAAGGACTATCAAACAACTTGTCTACCATATAACACACTTCTTGTAAAAAATAAAGGTTAACTTTTAACAAACATTAAAGCAGTCATTTATTCCCACTGAAATGTTGGGCAATCCTGCAAATGTGCAATTTATGAAATGAAGGAAATGATGATTTATGTTGTTTTTTGTTGAAATATCTGACAATAAGTCCCCAGTAATGTAAACACTGTCACATTGATAAGAAGTTTCATAGCTAAATTAGACCCATTTGTTATTTAATTGTCATGTAATATAGATTTCTTGCTTTCAGCTTTTCTGAAATGTTTGTCATACGTAGTTTTATTGCAGTATAGAAGTATATTAGAAGTATTGCTGATTGTAATTGTATTGCACTACACATCGCATTTGCAGAAATATGTATTTACATTCAAATACTTTGTTTAATCAAAACGATATTTTAAGGCTAAGCTTAATTAAGATTTCAATCTCATTAAATTCTGTCATAGTTCAATGTTCAGCTGATCACTTACCTTGAGAGCAAAGAAATCTTTTGCAGCAAAAGCTCTCTTCCCCAATTGCATGTCCTGTGTCGTCACTGGAGGGCAGCAATGTCCAACATAAAACTATTTTATCCCTCAGGTTTGGCTCGTGTTGCAAAAGCTAACACACAAACACGCACTTAAGAAACACATACAGTTCAGACGTGGGTTTGTATAGCAGAACATTTGGCCTATGTTAGTTAAATTCAATTCTGTTTTTAGTAAAACAGCCTTTCTGAGCAGTGTATTACTTGCTGGTGAAAACTCCCCCAAGCCTAAAACTTCACATTCAAGAATCTTACACCACCTTCCCATCCTCCTTCCCACCCCCATCACGTTGAGTTTTTGCTATAGACTGGTTTGGCTGTTCTCTTGTTGGAGTCTCTGGTATAGCAGATACTTCTGTGACTATGGGTGCCAGCTGCTGCCTTGCAAAAATGGTTGGATGAAATTCATTCTTTGATTTCTTTCATTTGTCTTATAGGTTACTATTTCTGTGAAAAGAACATTGCTTAGGGCAATTTTCTGTAACGACAAGCATTTTATTATAGCTTTGAATGGAGGGAAGAAAACCCCTTCTACAACCTCTGACTGATGTTTCACAGAATGAGGGATGTGTGCTGCATTTTGTGTCCTAGACTATCCTGTGGGCTTAAGAGATTACTTCTAAGAATCTCTTTATATGTGTATCTTGCTAGACTGACTATGGTAATTTTGAGTAAGCAAATAATAAAAATGTAAGAAATAGAAGAAATTCACTTCAAGACTATCCTGATTATTTTTGGTAGTGTAATGGCTTGCATTAATTGACAATTAACTCAATTCAACTAAAACAGCTGTAAATGTTAGTTTACATTAGACTGGCTAGTCCCAAGGTATTTATTTATTCATTGCTCCATTTCATTGATGCAGAAATGTTGGTTCTTTACCCTGCTGATCAACCTAGGGTAATGAACAAATGTTTGCAGTTGGAAACAAATAGGCTTCATGCTAGCCTTACTGTGTGCAGTGGAAAACACTCAGAAACATAGAAAAAATGACTCATTAAGTGGTGAACCTCTGACCCTGGAGCAAAGACATTGACCTGATACTACTGTAGCTTTCGTCTTCACTGTGGAAGAGATGGGCTGAGGTGAGAACTAGCCCACCCCTGCTCCTACAGTCCTTGCCAATGAGGTCTAGGCTAACTGCCTGCAGCTGGGGAGAGCTTGATGCCCCGTGGGATCATGGTGTCCTTGAATTTAAAATTTCCATATGCTGTATAAACAAGAGAAAAGGATCTGCCCAAATCACATTTCTGGCCACCTATAAGGTCCCAACCCTGCAAGGTGCTAGCCAGTGCCAGTGGTTAAGTTGGGCTAAGGATCTTGGGAGCTGGAGAGTGAGGGTGAAGCAGGACCCTGGCTCTGGGGGCTCACCGAAAGCTCCCCCTCAGCAGAGGGGCTGCTGAGTGGGAGTGGGAGGGTGGAGCTGTAGGGCTAGGTGGGCTTCCAGCTCAATGTACCCAATGTATAAAACATTGCCTGCTGGCCTGAGTGGTATGGTGTCCTGGGTTGTAGTATAGAATATGCAAAAGTATTCTATCACCATCTTCATGAACTGTTGAATCCAATTGTTGGAGCAGTGTTTCCCAGACCCCTCCCTCTGGACTATCTTCTGTTAATGGCCCATCAGATGCCTTGCTGTATGACTCACAGATAACTGCCTCTGGGAGCAATCTCTCGCTAATGGGCCATCAAGGACCCCCCTGTATGACTCATCATCCCATTGTGAGATGCTCCGCCTAGGGGGGAAGAGTCAGGCATTCTCACCTGGATATAATCTGGGATTTGGGCAGCCCTTACCCACTGGATTCCCAGAGGACCAGAGCTACCAGACCTTTCTACGGGATCACTGCTTCAGGAAAACCACCTCATCTGGACTGCTGCCATCACCCTGACCAGGTTGTATTCTGACTCTGTCAGTGGTCTTTTGTATGATTGGATTTATTTTTATTCTACCTTTTCCCCTCTTTTTTCTTATTAAATTATATTTTCTGACTTGGAACCTCTCACTTGGTTTGTTTTCAAACCACTACATATGGTGAGGTGGTGGGTGCTGGTATCTACTGCTGGGGATAAGCCACAGGGTGTGTTTTTTGAGCCAATCCTTTTGAGCCAATCATCTCCCATATTGTGTGTAGAGGGTGTTTCTGTGGGAGCAGAGAGAGCAAACATTTGCTCTGTTGCAGACTAATGAGGCTGTGGTAAGTGTGGAGAGGAAATCAGTGTAATGAACAAAATAATTTCATAATTAATGAAAGGGAATAGGCTCAGAGGCTTGGAGAGCGATGGGAACAGAAGTCACCAAGAGGGTGAGTGGAGGCCTTGACAGTGCTGTTTATATGGACAGTCTGCAACAGCACCTGTTTTTGAGAGGATACTAGGGCTTTAGACTCTAAGCATGCTCTTCTGCTGTGTTAGGTGAATTGCATAAAGAAGGATGATATTTTCTTCTCAGCCAGCCTGTGTATGGCATGTGTCCTTGCCACACTTTGGGTGTTGGTGCTGCCTTGAGCTTCTGCACACCTTGTGGGGGAGCAGGGCACAGCCCTTCTCTGGGACTGTGCTGTACTGTTTTATAGATGCTCACCGTGGTTTATGTAAGTTTTGGATTTTTTTTACAACAGAGAATTTCAAGATTGTTTCATGTCCACTATCTGAAAGAGACCCAGCCCTGACATCATCTACTTCTCTGAAAGACATTGGTGGCTGCAGGTGCTGGGGACTGGGAGCTGGGACATTCAGGCTTAAGTACCCAACAGACCTTTCCAGTCACACTGGGGACCGAGTGCTGAAACAACATACAAACCTGGGCATAATCTTGATGTGTAAAGGTAGGGTTTAATCCCAAATTAGATGGTAACTGAGTAGAAGTTGAATTAGAAACCCTTTGGACCCCACAAAGAATTTGTAAAATGGTGGATGCTGAAGCTACTGTGAGGTGATAGTGTTTCCAGAGACATAATGGGTCAGGAATTGTGGCTTTTCTTTTGCCTGAACTTAAACCATGAGGAAAATGGATTTTTTTTTTTTAAGTTTCATAGAAAGTCGTAATTTCTGGCTTTTTTTTCTGTGGTTTTTGGGAAGAGTTGAGTGAGATAACATTATTTTGAAGCAAGTCCAGGTGTATCTCTTGTGCAGATTTGATGTCAAATGGCATATATATCTCTGTGTGTGCCTATTAATATATATACACACACTCCCACACACACTTTTTTCCAAAACGAGGTTTCAAAAGCCATGTTTCTATGATTGTTTTTGTGTTGCTTCAGTAACTCTGGAGCATTTATCCATGTAATAGCATGGTCTTCTGCTTCACTGGTTATATAGAACTCATGCCTCACTAACTTTGTTTGATAGGATTCAGATGAAATGCTGCTTAGTATATTTTGTGTTTAAAAGCTTACTTTTAGCAAATAAGAAAAGCAGGCATTTAAAAAAACATAACCAGGTTGACTTAATAGGCTAATTAGGTTTAAACATATATATTAAAATAGATGGCTGAACCACTTGTCTTTAATTGATGTAAATGTTGCTTTTTATTGTGGTACAATTGAAATGTGGACTATTGCCAAACATAGTTTTTGTAAATGAAGAAATCTTAATTCCTGTATAAATAATAATAATAAAAAATCCTAATTGGCAGCGCATTTTAGGAATTGATTATAAAAGTTGTTTAGGAAGACAAATATCCATGTGACTTTTAGGAGCCTTCACAAGATGATAGTGGAACAGTTACTACAGGGCATTGTGATGCTAATTTAAATTAGCCTATGAGAGCAGGCTTAACCCTTATATTACCAGTACTCCAGAATCATTAATCTGACAGAGTAGAATTGGCTGTCCTAGCGGATGAGTGAAACTCCATCATACAAAAGTTAATCAAGGAGCGGGACATACAGAAGGGTAGCCCATATTCCAGCTAACTCACTGATCATTCTCCAGTCACTTTCTTGCAGGTTCTTGCAGTTCAGCAGTTACTTTCAGTGTGTTCCAGCAACAGATAAAGGTTGATCTGAAACAAGTAAGAAAGTAGTTTTTTGAATCTGAGAGCCTTACCAGCTGTGTCTTCTCATGTGTCACTAAAATTCCATCTCAAACTGTGGTGTTAATAATTCCTCAACTATGGCAAAGCAGAAGGGTTGTCTTTCAAGTGAGTTCCATACATTAGAAGTTTAATAGCTTAAATTTCAAATCTAGAATTCAATCCAGACTTGAAACAACTGGTTGCACCTAGGGAAAGAGGGATGTGACAGGTATTTGGGCAACTATATTTGAGTGCTGGACTCAGAAGAATCGATTAGATAATGCCTAAAAGATTGTTAAATTCACTTGGCTTATCCCCTAAAAACTTAGTAAGTAAGAGACTAAGAATGCCTGGAAGGGTTTTTTTCCTAGCAAGCAAATGACTATCAGTTAGAGAACTTATTGGGAGAAATGTGATAAATTGTGGTTTTTACACTGTCTCCAGAGTGCTCTCTAGAGTCTGTAAGATGTAGCTGTTTGCCAAAAATGGGTAGAAATCTACACTGGTGATTTGCTTCATCCTTTTTAATTAGCAGGAATGTGGTACTCAGTGGCTACAGAATTGACTGGATGGCCACACTCAGAGCGTTGCAGTCAAAGGCTCAGTGTCCAAGTGGAGACCAGTGATGGCTAGTGTCCTCGGGGTTGGTATTGGGACCAGTGTTGTTTAACAGCTTTGTCGGCAACATGGACCATGCTATGGAGCCTACTTGAACGACACCAAGCCATGTGCTATGGTTGACACACTGGAGGGAAAGGATGCTATCCAGAGAGACTGAGAGAGATTTGAAAGATGGGCTTGTATGAACCTCATGAAGATAGACAAGGTCAAGTGTAAGGTCCTGCACTGGGGTCAGGAAAATCTCAAGCACAAATACAGGCTCGGCAGAGAATGAATTTAGAGCAGTCTTGATGAAAATGCCTTAGTGGTGCTGGTGGACAAGATGCTGGATGTGAGCTGGCATCCCAGAAAATCAGGCTGTATCCAAAGCAACATGGCCATCAGGGCAAAGGAGGGGATTCTGTTTCTCTGCTCTGGTGAGACCCCACCTGCAGTGCTACATCCAGCTCTGGGATCCTCCTCACAGGAAGGACATTGGAGCAAGTCCAGAGGAGAGCCATGAAGATGATCAGAGAGCTGTAACACCTCTACTGTGAAGAGGGGCTGAAAGAGTTGTGACTGTTCAGTTAGGAGAACAAAAGGCTCCAGGTAGATCTTATAACAGCCTTTCAGTATCTGAAGGGGAGTTACAAGAGAGCTGGAGATGGATTTCTTTACGAGGGCTTGTAAATGTAGGACAAGGGGGAATGGCTTCAAACTGAAAGTGAGTTGACTTAGACCAGATAAGAGTTTTCTACAATGTGCTGCTGAGACATTAATTCAGATTGTCAAGAGAATTTGTGGGTGACCTGGAAGTGTCTAAGGTCAGGCTGGATGGAATTTTGAGCCACCTGGTCTAGTGGAAGGTGCCGCTATCCATGGAAGAGGGGTTGGAAGTAGATAAACTTTAAGGTCCTTCCAACCCAGACCATTCCATGACTCTATGAAATAATGACATCAGATGTTTGCTAGTCCTTTTTCTGTGGTAATTTTGGACTTGCCATTTCAAGGACTTTTCCATTTATGATTCAGGAGCATTTCTACAAGACATGCATGTGTACTTGAGCTATGGAAATTAATCTTTTGGCTACGTACTGTGAGTAGGTACACTTTAAACACTTGCAAAAAGAATTTCCTGTTTGGTCACTTAACTCTGCAGAGAAATGATTCTTCCTTATTTGATATCATGGATTTTAATTTTTTTTGAGTGTGTGCGAAAAGGTAAAGTTATTTTAGCACTTTGAAAATCATTGCAAGACAATTTTAACAGGAATGCTGATTGTTTTTATCTGATCCTTTTCTTCAGTGTATGTGTCTTCCCCTCCACTTCCCCCCGCCCTCCCCACTATTTACAGTTTCAGTATGAATGTACATTGGTCAATGAAATATAGAGCAGGAACCATTATCTGTATTGCAAAACTGTTTATTTTGAGAAAGCCCTAGACTGTGTGCCTCCATCCAAGTTGTATTTCCTGCTGTCTGGGTAAATCAGGTATTGGTGAGGCTGGGTCCATATCAGTCAAGCTCACCAAACAGCTGCTTAAGCTAAGGTTTTCTTAATTAAAGCTTGATTACCTTCAATGAGAGACAGCTGAATGTCCAGCAATGTGGGTTGTGGAACTGTTCTCTAGTATATATTGGAAACATGTAAAATGTATAATGATGGAGCATAAGATCTAAAACAAATTGCCTGAAATAAGTTATTCTGAATTGTAAGCCCTCCTCAATGGAAAACATCATTCGTCTAGAAGAAAACATGGTTTTTATACCTTGCTTAGAGTGCAAGTATATGTTGTGAGCCACTGAGACTGCTGGAGCAGTGATCTGGGTGTTGTAGTTTGATTTGGTGAATCTTTTTCCTTCCGTTGTTTCAGGGGATCAAGGGAATCCAATAGGGCCAAAGAGCCTGTAATACTCATTCTTCACATCTCAGTCTTGGATTCATCTTGCAGAAGAAGAAATTCTTACATTTTATTGCTTAGGTTTTTGACATAAGTAACTAGAGATTGGTGTTACTTGAATCACTAGAGTGTTACCTGGAAACCACAGGCATGTTGATACCTGAAATTCCTGTAGCTGACCCTGGGTGTAAGAGTAAAACATTTTTTGAAAAAGTCTTGCAGAAGATAGAACTACCAAGTGTAGCCTTAATCTTTTCATCCTAGATGTTATAGCTCTGTGTGGCCAAAGACTTAGTTCTCTTTTGGTTTTACAAGAAGATATTGCAAGATGCATAGTATTATCTCTGATAAATAAGTGCATTTTATCATAAGAGTGATGTCCATAAGTAAAGAATGCCAAGGTGCTGGCTGAAGGGACTTGGGAATGTCAGGGAAAGCTAAAGCTTTTGAAGAATTAAAATGCACATCTCAGTCTGAGTTTGGACATAAGAAGATTTCGCTGGTTTCCAACTATTTTTTCTTCAAATCAGTATACTTGCATCAAAAAAGAAAATGTAACTTTATGATTGTTTTCTTATATTCTGCAGAATGTATGTTGTGATGTGACTAGTACCATTCAACAAACCACCTAATACAAATGGGTAATTTTACTTTTTGGTTTTTTGGATGGCTTTTTCAGGGAAATAGTTCAGTAATTTCTGATTATACATGGAAATAAATTTAATATAGCCTTAAGCAGTGAGAAGCATGATAAATTCGTTCTTAACTAGTAAAATTTGCTGAAATTATAAGCAAGGGATAGAATTATAATAAGCATAATGCATTTTTTCTTTTTCTTGCAACATAAAAATAGTGGAACTGAAGTGAAAGTTGTAGAGGAAGAGAAATAGCATATGTATCAGAGTCATTACTTCTATACTTGGTGAGAAATATGTAAAAATGTATTTGTGTGTGATCTGTTATGCATCAATGTCCAACATGGAATTCAGAATGATTTTTACAAAATTATTTGATCGTTTTCTGTGCTTCTTTTTTCAATTCAAATTGCTATGGATGCAAAACTTATTATGTGGTAGGAAAGATTGATGTGTATTGATTTTTGAGGGGTACTTAAAGTCATGTAATCCTTTTTCTTTCATCTTCCCTTTTTCCTTCTCCTTCCCCGTATAATTCCCCAGACAGAACCTTTCCAATAGAGATAAACTGTGGGAAATACTAAAGTTAAGAAGACTTTCAGAAGCTGTGAAAGTAGGCCCCAGAAACAGAAAGAGCAGGAGAATTTAGAATTAGCTGTAGTTGCAAAGTCTGGAAGCAGAGAAGATACAATGATACAGTAAGCAACTACATGAAACAATAGTTTGAGTTTTTAGACTTGGCTAGAATAGACCTTAAGACTGCAGAAAAGTATGCTTTGCAAGATAGTAGAAGGTTTTAAGCTTAATAGTGGAATATTGTTTATTGTTAATAGAAAGCATACCAGCAAGCATTGTTTGGAGCGGGTGTTGGTGTGCTTTTAGTGATTGGCTAGAGCAATTGTCTGTAAGCTTTAGCAATATGCTATTAGCTGGAAAACTTTTAAAATGCCCTGTTACAAAGAGATCTTTGGCTGCTGCTGGCAAGATGTGAATTGTTGCCATCTTTCAATTGTCTCAAACCCTGTTATGAGACTGATGCCTCAATAATAGTTCGAGGAACATCTCACAGTATTCCCGTCCTCTTTGTGCAAGATCTCTAACACAATGAAGCATGTTTTTCACTTGTAGAATACCAACACCTTAACCCTCTGAGACAGAACCAGCCACCAGGAAACAAAATAAAAAGATCAGCTGGACTGCTTGTTGTCCCCCCAACAGAGAGAAGCAGTAGGGCAGAAGGTAAAAAAAAAAAAAAANAAAAAAAGCATGAATAGGGACAATAGAAAAGAGAGTTTCTATGTGGAAGGCCCGTCAATGGATGATGAGAATGGATGAAGACCCAACTCCACTGGAGGTGTCACAGTCTGAAAGACCTACACCTCATATCACAACCACTTCCGCAACAAAGAAAAGGACAGGATGTAGTTGTAGGCGATTGCCTTGAGATTGGAATGGAGTCCAATATGCTGTGTGAACCTAGGGACAGGGTAGAGGACATCACCAGGAGAATTCTTGGTAAGACCCTTGGGCTACTGTCCATTACTAGTGGGCCATGGGGGTAGTGATGAAGTTACAATGCATAGGTTTTGGGTGATCAAAAGAGCCTTCAGGGTGTTCAGATTATTGGGATGGAATGATGACATTAATGGATGAAGGAAGGGCTGTGAACATCACCTATCTGGGTTTATGTAAGGCCTTTGACACAGCTCCCCACAACATCCTTCCCTCTAGATTGGAGAGATGATTTGATGCATGGAGTCTTTGGTGCTGAGGAGTTGAATTGAGTTGGTTCCCCAGAAAGTAGTGGTTAATGGGTCTGTGTCCTTATTAACACCAATGACAAGTGGTGCTCTTTTGACGTCCATATTGGGAACAGTACTGTTTAATGGCTTAAACAGTGACATAGAGAAAGGGAGCGAGTGTACCTCCAGCAAGTGTACAAATGACATCAAGCTGGTGCCATTGACACACCTGATGGATGGGATACCATCTAGAAGGGCATGGTCAAGTTGAAGAAGTCGGACCATGCAAATCACATGAGGTTCAACAAGACCAAGAGCAAAGTGCTGCACATGGGTCAGGGCAACCCCCAGTTCCAACACAGGCTGTGAGGTGAAAAGATTCTTCTAAGAAGGACTTGGGGGTGCTGGTGGATGAGAGGCTGGGCATGACCCAGCAATGAGCACTTGCAGTCTGGAAAGCCAATTATGTCCTGGGCTGCATCCAAAGCACCATGGGCAGCAGGGCCAGGGAGGAGATTCTGCCCCTCTGCTCTGCCCTGGTGAGACCACACCTGGAACACTGCATCCAGCTCTGGGGTCTACAGCACAGGAAGGACATGGACCTGTTGGAGCAAGTACAGAAGAGGGCCATGAATTCTAGTAATAGCACAAGGTGTCCAATCAAATGCTTAATGCCATAATCTCAGGAAAACCTTAAAATATAGCCTATTGAAACTAAGGAAATTCACCAGATAAGTATCATGTTTCATGCCTACTATACTGTGTATATTTGAGATAGAGGGTTCTTTTTGTTTGTTTGTCTGTCTCTGGGTGTGGGTTGGGTTTTTTATTTTTTTCTTTTTAAATAGCAGGCTGTATGGTGTTGTTTTGAACTTGTAATGGAAATGCTGTTGCAAACACACTCATGTTTTGGCAGTTGGTGAGTATTCCTTGCCCATCAAGGTTTTCCCTTTTTCTCACCTTCTTCCTTCACCTCCTCGTCTCAGGGACTAGGCTGGACCTGGGCAGGAGAGCTGACCCCAAAAGACCAAAGGGATATTTTAGGCTGTATAACATCATGGTCAGCAATGAAAGCAATTAAAGGGTAGGAAGAGAGATTAGGAACATTTCTGGGTTTTGGCTTTTTTTCCTCAAGTAATCACTGTGTGTGCTAAGGCTCTGCTTTGCAGGAGATGGCTAAACATCTTTTAGCCCATGGGAAACAGTGAAACTTTTCTGCTTCCACCTGTAATTTTTCTTCCCCTATTAAACTGTCTGTTTTAATCCATGAATATTCTTGTCTCTGTTCTGTTTTTTCCTCCTTCCAAGGGAAAAGGGAGTGACTAGCTAGGTGTGTAGGTATTTGCCCTACCCACCACAGGATTTTTTGTTGCACAATGGGGCTTAAGAGGTGCAAGATAACATCAGATTGACTGTAGTTTGAATTTATAGCTGTTATAACTGCTTAGCTGTTTATAGGCAGGCTCTCATGCTTGCCATGAGACTCATTTACTTTACTGCGTATTGGAGCCTGTGGCTTGCTGATGACTGTTTTTGGTTTTTGCTGTCTGATGTTCTGCTTATCATCTTACTTTGCCATGCCTGGTAATATTATGATAACAATATATTCCCATGTGCCTGGGCAGGTATATGACCATGGCAATGTTTCCATTCCTGTACTGCTATACCAGACATGAATGGAGTCAACTATGAACTAGATCAAAACCCCCTGAAGGGACTATGGCTTGTGAATAAACCCATGCTGGACCAGGCACACCCTTAGAAGAACTGCAACCCCTGGAGGATTCATGCTGGTACAAGTGCAATGTGTGGATATTGTTTCAAAGGTAACTCTATCACCTGGTCCAAATGGGTGCAGACTGTAATGGATATACAATTAATCTTAGCATTTACGTATGTTGTAACCAATGGCTTGAGTTGTGTGTTGTAGGAAGTGATATAGCAGGAATGACCCAAATGAATGGAGGACCAACCTCAGAAGGAACTGGGCAAGTGAGCTGGTGACAGCCTGAGCTGTCTTTTCTTCTCAACAACACAACAAGCCTTGTATTCCATTCTGTATTCTATACAAGGAACCCCATCTATGGGCTGAACAAACGCAATGGACTTTTATAATCTTTCTCCTATTTTCTCTTCACCCTAAAGTGAGTGAGCAAGCAGATGTCTGCATATTTGTGTATTGGCTGGGATTAATCATCCCACTTGTGTGTTACAAGATACATTTAAGAAAATGTCTCCCCAGAAATGTGTGTTATTTCTCCCTTGCAAAACCTTAGAGTTCTCCCTTTTAGGCAGATAGAAAGAAATTAACTATTGGATGCTGTTGGAGACAGAAACTTAGCCAGAAAAGGACTTTTCATCTGACCCAGTAGAGTGGGTTTTGGTATTGATATAGAAATGCTCCTTCTTGATCTCCTTTATGTCTTAACTGAATTGTTACTTGGTTTTGGTATCTTTTCAGAAAGACATACTGAGTTAAAACTTAAGCTAGTACTTAAGATTCATAGTATGTGAGAAATCACCCAAATTCCTCACAGTTTATAAATGGACAGTGAATGTGTTATTCATGCAGAGACTTCAGTTTTGGCTTGAGATGCTTTAATTTGCAATTAATCAAGAGGTTAAAACACCATCAAAGAGAAATTGCTTATGTTTACAAATAAGCTTTATGATGGTTGTCCAATGGGAATTTGAAAAGAATTGTTGACAACCCTCCACTAAAAGTTGTACAATTTTATAGATGTGATTAAAACGACACCTCATTTTCTATCCTGTAGATTAAAAAAGACCAGTACTGAACAACATGACTAACACAATTAAATCAAACTACCTATAGTACTAAGGATCATCCATAAATGGATGTGAAGTCAATGAAACTTAAATCAGCTTATCTTTCTTTTCCATTTATTTTGATTCTGAATAAATAATTCTTCAATTTGGAGTATGTGTGGTAAGTACCTTAGCCACTCTTGAAGTATGTTCATAACTGATAGGACATACAGAATATCTTTCACACCAGAGAAGGATAGCAAATTTTACACAGCAAATGATAGACTATGATTGGAGATTTTTTTCCTTGTAAGGATATGGCAAGTCATTTAATCTCAGTGTCTGATTCTACTGAGTAGCCTTCTTTTCGTCATGAAAAAGAAATATACAAGGTCCAGCCAAACCATTGTATAACCATCAATTTGACATCAAATTTTCTAACATTTTATGGTCTTTTTGTCCCTGTTTACATCCAGAAGAAAACTTTATTTTGCGGCAAAAAGTGTCTGAAATCCAAGCTCTGTGACAGACAAAGTTCAGGCTGATATGTGCAACTCTTTTTTGCTTGAGTATGAGAGTTGTGGAGCTGAGTTGGGGATTTTTAGGTATTTATTTATTTATATATATTGTTGTTTTTGAAGGGAAATTACAAAGTGAGAGAGATTTTGGGTAATTTTTTTCTGCTACATCAGGTAAAGAATAAGCCTTATGTACTCTTGTCAAGATAATCCTTCTTTGTGGCTTTCTTGCTCAAATCTCTTGGTTGAAGAGAGAGGGATTTAGCCTTTTGGATAAAATGTAAGCATCTGTTGACCTGGATTTAGAAATATCTGATAACTAAGGTATAGAGTATCACACCTTAAGCTCACTCAAACAATGGTGCCAGTATTCAGTAGTTTGGAATTGTTTTAAAAGAGAAGACCCAATAAATGAAATAAATAAATAAATAAAAGAATGAAAGAGAAAAGGACCTGCTGGGCATGAGGTAAATTTTCTGATTCTTGTTTTAGCAAATAGGGCAGTGCTGCAATCAGTGACAACAGAACACATGCTGGGGCAGTCATTGGAGCAGAAATTCCATGTTGGTGAATTCTCTTTCAAATATGAAAGAAAAAACGAAGTAGTGTTTGAAAATAATAATATTTTCTAGTTGAGAAACTGTAGGTGAAAGCAGTGATTTACTTTCAAGTATGAATCATATTTTTGGTGTGCTAAATAATCCTAGACTTCTTTTCATAGATAGACATTTAATTGAAATCAGCTTGTGGATGCTCCTCTCATTACTCTAATTTTAAGTACGGATAAGAATAACCTTTCAGAAAATGTGTAATATTGTGATATCTGATGACAACTACAGGAAAATAACAGAAAGAGTAGCATATCAGGCCTTAACAGAGGAACAGATGATCTGTGATAATAACTTGGAAACATGGATTGTTTACAACAACATCCCCTTGACAGATTCTATATTGTAGCTAGAAACACTTGGTCAAAATCTTCACTGCTCTCCCTCTGTAGTGTCTATGTCTTTTCATATTTAATTGCTTTACTCTTATAGGATCCATTGATATATTTGACTTGTACTGACATATTTGAAGGCTCTTTTAATAGGATTTTTGTGTGCACAGAATCCACTGATATGTTACTAGATTGCCTTGTTTTTCATAATGGCTTTGTTGTGGCTTTCTTATGTTTGAACGTAAGAACTATTACAGAGATTCTGCATTTGAACTTCGTGTCCCTAATAGTAAGTTGACAAGCCCTTCAGCTCAAAGAAATGCTGAAGGTAATGCATCCTTCCACAATATGTTCAGTATAACAGCCTATTTGAAAAAAAAAAGAGACTTAAATTGATTAATGATGATACTAATTATACAGTAGTTTTCCTCTTCAAGATACTTCAATCAATAATTTTCAACACCTTGCTACCCTCCTCATTTGTTTCACCATTTTCTACTTCACACATTATTCCTATTTTCTATTATTTTCATCCCCTAATTTTCCATTGCAGGTAATGCGACCTCATTGTGTTTTCTTTACACCCATTTGGTGGTTATCTATAAGCACCATCTGATTCTTCAGTACATGTTTTAATGCATACTCATCACTAAGCATAAACCATAAACCTATAGAACATTTAATTTGCTGTATTTGACTGTGCATCAGATTCTAGCAAACTTGCCATAAATTAATCTGAAATATTTTCAGTGGGTTCTAGATTTAGCACTGCTGATTCATTGCAATGTTGTCATATATAAAAAATGGTACTATATAAACAAGTAGATGATAATAGCTTCAGCAGTGTAAATAAATACTTACATTTAATTCTCCTGTCAACTTGAGAACTTAAGAGTGTGGAAATATTAATAAAAGTATTATGAAACTATCAGTTGGTATCATAAATATGAATTTTCATTCCCTATATATTAGGGAATATTAGAGAGAAACAGCCAAAATTTGTTTTAAAATTCAGTAAATCAAGCATCATAAATCTATTGCAGAAACAAAATATGGGACATAGGAAGATAATGCTTTCTTTTGGGATTTTGTGACTGGCTGTGAAGAAAGGATTGCTTGCATCATCTCTCCTGCAAAAGGGATGGAACTGAAATGCAGATACATGCAACCTCAGTCTGGATTTAGAGTCATAGAATGTTTTGGGCTGGAAAGGACCTTAAACATCATCTAACTACAATCCCCCTACTGTGGGCAGGGTCACATCCCACCAGACTAGGCTGTCCAAATCCCCATCCAATCTGGCCTGAACACTTCCAGGGATGGAGTATCCACAGCTTTTCTGGGGAACTTATTGCAACGCCTCATCAGCATCACAATAAAGAATTTCTTCTATATACCAAATCTAAATTGCTCCTCTCTCAGTTTGAAGCCTTCCCCCCTTGTCCCATCTCTACAGTTCTTGATGAAGGGTCCTTCTCTCTGGCTTCACTGCAGGTGTCCTTCAGATACTGGAAGCTTACTATGACATCTCCATGTCGTCTTCTCCAGGCTAAGCCTCCTGAGCTTCTTCACCTTGTCTTCAGCCTAGAAGTGCTCCAGTTCCCTTTGGGAATCCACTAGGTACAGCAATGGGCTCTCTTGCCTTTTTTGTAGGGAATGTTAGGTGTCCTTTCGGATAAGGATCCATTTCATATAATTACATATGTGACAACATGTTAGTTCTTATTAGATCTACTTGAGAATCACTGTCTCTGGTCATTTGTAATGTTATGAATACTGTGAAAAGGTTTTTTTTTTCTATTCTCCAATGACTTCGCTTACAGAAGCTGTTATTTCCAACATTTTAAGTATTATGGTTGCTGTTTGTCTTCATTCCAATTAGTTTATTACAGCTATATATATAAAACCATGCATGCTATTCTGTGTACCTGGTACTCTCCTCATTCCCAAAACGTTCACAGTTGCAGAAGTGTTATCAAAACCAAAGGCTTTTACTTAAGGTAGCAAACTACAAGTTAGTGACAATTTTAGCTTGTGGCTTCAAAATGGTGAGAACTGATGGTTGTCCTGGGTGCTTGCATAAACATTTCTGACTTTGTCTTGGAGGCACGTTGCTTATACACTGCCTATAGAGAAGTTGTGTTGCTTTATGATTTCTGAGGCTGTCCCACATGGGTTTATTGGCACTGAATTCTCAAAAGCTGCTTAACTTTGGTCTTGAATTCTGAGTTTTGCAATCCATATCTAACTGTAGTTATCTAATCTAGATTACTGTCTTGGTTTAGATAGACAGGTATCTGCCAAGGAAGATTGGAGTCTCCCTTGGAAGGTAAGCCCCCCCCCTCTTCCCATATTATTTAATTTGCAATTAAAAGCCTGTTAGGCAAAGATTTTGGAAATAAGTATAGCAGTTCTTTACTAGGGATATTAAAAATACAAATGTTGTAGTACAAAAGAATAAGCAAACAAACAAACAAGAAGTCCTAGAAAACCCTGACAGTCAGAAATACAACCTGACACCCTGTTGGTCAGGGTGTTGGAAACAGTCCAAAAGTAAGCCCTCCTGGAGTGGCAGATGTGGTCCTGTTGGAAGCAGAGATGATCTTGTGGAGCCAAGGGTCCAGAGATGGGTCAAGTCTTCCTTTGGGAGTCCCATCGGAACACTGGATGTCTGGTAACACTTGTGGCTCCTTTTTATCTAGGTGGAAATGGTTTGGCTCCTCCTCCCTGGGTGGAGCCTCTCACAAGAGGATGATGAATTGTGTCATGTCATTGGTGAGCTTTAATGGCCCTATTAAAGGAAGATAACTTCCTGGAGGTAGTGTAAGAACGAACAGAGATAAGAAACAATGTCCCACCCAGTATCAACAGCTGGCTTTTTATCAGAAAGGCAGTCATCCCTCTCTCCTGGAGTTACAATAGATAAAGAAAAAACACATCCCAAACAGGTTTTAACAGATGGAATAGAATAGAATTTTTTTAGGTTATAAAAACCCAAGACAATTACATTAGATCCATTATCTTTTATCTGCTTTGCAATGTATTGGTCTATAAACTTTATTATTTACATCTACGATGAGAAAGGCAAATTGATTCGTTTTTTGTGTTTGAATTTTTCCTTCCTTCCCAGCAGAGTGGGAAGGATTTTGTGGTTTTGGCTTGTCTTGTATTGTACCAAGTAGTTAGTTCATTTTTGCACTGGGTGTTCCTTGATTATACCTTCCCATATATCTTTGCACCTTCCTTTACCTGATGCTCCCTGTATCTCCCCTCCCCCCGGGTCCTCCCCCATTAGTCAACAGACCCTCCCATTCATCCCCTCCCCTTTAGAGCTTAAAACCCCTCGGACGAAGGGTCCCGCCCTCTTTCTCCTCCTGAACTTGGAGAAGTGTGTTCCTACATTAATTCTGTGGGGTCATTTCCCACGAGGAGTCAGAGCGCCTTTTATCTTTTGTTCTCGTCCTCGCCCACATTCTTCCCTGAGGTCCACAGCTAGCCAAGGCTGGACTTAAGGAGCGAAGGAACTTGGGCAGGCTTGAGGCTTTTTTTTTTTTCTGTTTTATTTTTAATCACATGTTTAATTTATTTTTGGCAGCTGGTTAGCTTTCATGAACCTGTTGACTTGAGGTCTTTAAAGATAAAAGCCCAACCCTTTTGCCTGTCTAAAAAATATACGAAATTCTGTTTATTGGTTATTTATAAGTGAGAGGTTTTTTAAACTGCAAACAAGTGCTTTATAGCCCTATCACATAATCAGAACTGAAATTGGTCTTACTCCTGTGAAGATTTCTGTAACAGAAGATTTTAATTATTCTATCAAACAACAAAACACCCATGACGTCTTTCTTTAGATTACAATGGGAAGCTAGCTGAAATCTTAGGAAGTAAAAGATTTTGTGTCTTTTATTTCAGCTAGGAACTGTCCATTCTTAAAGTTCTTTTCCAGTATTGATACTGACAATTCCTTTGAATGGTTTGCCTACTGAGCTGAACAAGAATCTTTATTTTACCTATGGTTTCTGTACTAAGGAGCAGTAGTTCTGGGTCACCAAGTAGATGTCATCTTAAATGCTTGCTACTACTTAATTTTGTGCTTCACATTGCTTTTTCTACAAAAATAAGTATCCCTCTTCCAAAATCTGTTATTTCTTATCAACATGTCCAGCTTCATCTTTAGATTAAAAACTGGTTCCTGAATTTATGTACTCAGAAATTCTTGGTCTACCAGAAAAATCTCACTACACAGGTGTATTGGTTTGGCATAGCCTAGTTTTTGGCAACAGAGGGTCCTCAGAGGTGGCTCCTGTGAGAAGCTGCAGGAAGCTTCCACCATGTCCAGCAGAGCCAGTCTCTGATGGCTCTTAAGATGGACATGCTGCTGGCCAAAGCTGGGCCAGTGAAGGAGGTTGGTAATGCCTCTGTGATGACATGTTTAAGAAGAAAATGAAAGGCACAGAGTTTTTGCTCCTAGTCAGAGAAGAGGGCGAAGTGAGAACTGTAAGGGAAAGAACACGGACACATCAAGGCCAGTGGAGAAGGGGCAGGAGCTGCTCCAGGCTCCGGAGCTGAGATTCTTCTGCAGGCCATGGTGAGACCATGGTGAGCAGGTGTGCCCCTGCAGCCCATGGGGATCCACAGGGGATGCAGAGATCCACCCACAGCCCATGGGGGTCCATGGGGGAGGCAGAGATCCACCCACAGCCCATGGGGATCCATGGGGGATGCAGAGATCCACCCAGAGCCCATGGGGGAGGTCCCCATGGTGGAGCGGGTGCCTGGAGGAGGCTGTGATCCTGTGGGAGACTTATTGGAGAGAGAGAGGACCCTGGCTGCCAGGCTGGAGCAGCCTGTTCTTGGAGGACTGCACCCCGTGGAAAGCGAGACCCACACCCCAGCAGTTTCGGGAGGACTGTGTACCCGTGGGAGGGACTCACACTGCAGCAGTTTTGGGAGGACTGCTGCTCGTGAGAGGGGACCCACGCTGGAGAAGTTCACAGAGAACTGTCTCCTGTGGAAGGGACCCCCACGGTCTCACAGGGGAAGGACTCCTCTCCTGGAGCAGAGGAAGAAAATCTCGGTGATGAACAGACCAAAACCCCCATGCCCTGTCTCCCTGTGCTGGGAAGGAGAGAGGGGCTGGGGCAGAAAGGTGTTTTAAGGGCTTATTCTATTTCTCATTATCCTCCTCTAACTCTGTCAGTAATAAATTCACTTTGCAACTTTGGGTTGAGCCTGTTTTGCCCCCGAAATATTTCCCCTGGTCCTTATCTCACTCATAAAACCTTCATTAATATTTTTCCCCCTCCTTTGCCCAGCTAGCGGGGAAGGGTGAGGAAGAGACTCTCGTGGATACCTGGTGTTGGGCCAGAGTCAAACCACAACAACAGGTGATAGGCATGCAGCTGGAGAACACTTGGTATGGTCTAAATAGGCCAATTTTTTAACAACAAATAGGAAGAATAGAAATATTTCTCATATACTCCTAGTGTAAATGATCAAGGCCATTCAATCTTTCAACAAAAAAAACCCAGAAATGTAATGTTCTACCATTTTATTTCCTGGACTGAAATGGCATCCAAGAGTAATCACAATTGTTTTACCTAAAAAATAAAATTATGATTAAGCTACAATTAAGAATCTCTTAATTATAAATTTTTCTGGAAAGATTATGCAAGACTGAATAATGTTGATCTAAAGCGATGAATGAAATGGAATGTGATAGACATGGAAACTAGTAAAGATGATTATCGCAGAATCATTGTCCTAGAATTGATGGGGTAAAATACAGATTAGATTAGATTTCTGTCTTAAACCTTTTTAACTGGGAAAAACAGACTGAAAGAAACTGATGGATGTTATTTTAGTAAACTGATAAGGTAATTACCCACAGGGCTGTGCTGTTCTGATAGACTTGCTGATGAGCAATATTCTTATTAAATTAAGTGTAAGAAAAGACTGGTTTGGTCTTTATAAAGAAACTGCTCATTAACATAAAACATTTTGCTTTCACTGTACAAGTTTAGAATTTAATAACTTGGGGGCTAATTAGCCTATCTATATGCTGTGGTGATTTTAAGAAAGATACGCCATACCTAAATTCCAGCTTATGCTGTGTAATTAAGTATAGTTTTTGTTTGAAAGAGTAACTATAGATTCCTCGGTGTCATAATTGCACCTGTTTGTAGCTCTATCAAGCCCACAGATAGTGTTTAAATGGACAGGTTTCACTGATGTTCTTTTTAAGAAATTGACTTAAATGAAAGGAAAAAATTGGTTCAGAAAAATGGTTATGTAATAGGATAAAGCTCCTGAAAAATCTCAATTTTTAGAACAATCTATGAAGGAGAGAGGTATAAAGCAAGATCTTTGTCAGGAGAGAAGCATTTGTTTAGTTGCGGGACCACTTCCATTTCAGACTTAACTGGCCTATAACAAAAGAGGTGGGGAGAAGAAAAACTTCCCAGTTTCAAAAGGAATCCAAGAAGGTCTCTATCGTCTTTAATCTTTTTAACTTTCCAGAAGGGAGGGCTTACAGGTACCATCTGAAAGCAATAAATATTGTCGTGCGTATTGTCAACGCTCGATTCTTGTTTAAATCAGATAATAGTTGTTGATTTAGTATCAACATGTAATTTTCAAGTAATCTGACAAATTCAAAGTCAATATCAGCAATACAATAGAACACTATCTCTAGATATTTATACAATTTTTACAACTTTCTCAACATGCTTCTTTAGTCCTCAGAAATAGTAATTTTCCAAAGTCCTAAAGCCATTTTCAGAGAATCTGTGGATCACTCACTCACCCATGTTCTTGAACAGGCAGGTACCTCTATTTCACCACCGCTTTGGGGAGAGGTGCAGGTGCTGCAGCTCAATTTGCATCCATGTAACCTTCCACAACTTGCTGACCACACAATGGTGAGATAGACACCCCTCTACAAGGTCATATAGGTCTACTTGAGGTGGAATCCCTATCAACCCTCTGAATGGTGCAGACTACACCTCTGGAGTGAAGCTGCTACATCAGGTCTAGGCAAAGGTCACAATAGTGGTGAGATAACTTCTAGCTGTGTCAAACCCACTCTGAATGGCTGCTCTGTTACCAAGGTCTTTCCCTTAGTCACTGCTAAAATCTCATCCTTCTCTTCAAGCTCAGTCTTCTTTCTTAAAAGTCTTCTGATATTCCCCTGGTTATAGTGTTTAATCTTGGCTGATGGTAGTCCCATGCAAACCTTGTTAAATGCCTCACACTATTATCAGGCTTTTGGCAAACAATTTGTGAGAATTTTGCATGGGCCATTCATATAGCTCTTCATGCTCATATGTCATGTCAGCTGTTACTATCCAGAAAATATCACCAAGAGGGACCCTGTGAATTCCCCATACTTAGATTCCAAAATCTTGCATGAAATTAGATGATGGTCTAATTTATACAAGTTGTCCCATTTATTGGCAGGATACTGTAGTTAGAAGTAATGTGTCAGATCAAATAAAGCATCAGAGAAAATCAGGTGGTTTGGAAATGTTATTCTTCCTGGGTTTTTCCTGATTTCTTTGTGTAACATAGTTCTATCTATAAATACTCTTCCTCTGTGAGTTTTATGGAAGGCCCACAGAGTCCACCAAACAGTTTAGTTTCAATCCAAGACACAGATAAAAGGAATATTTTGGAAAGGAATTTTATCCAGGTTCAAGGTAGGTGTGGGATTCATCAGAATTGATGCCTATTGTGCATGGCTGAAAGGTTTCATCTTCACAAAAGTGTAATGTGATCAGCCTGCTTTCCCCAGAGGCCAAAGGAAAAGCAATGCTCCAATACATGTAAACTGAAGTAGAGTTAGAAGTAGACAGGCTAACAAAATTGAGATTGTTTCCAGAAGCCTAGACAGCTTCAATGAGAATTCACTTTTATACATGTAAAGTCAATGGATATAAAGAAGCCTTTCCATGTGTTACCAGGTTCTTGAAATGTAATCTTCTCTTAAGTAACACATACTTATTCTATAATAAATTACCTCTAACAACATGGGTGCACATGAGGCACCAAGGAATATAATCTTAAATATTTCTCTTGTGCTGTTGGCCTTTTTTTTAAATGGTTATCACTAAGGCTAGTAAAAAATTCATTTTCAGATAAAGATAGACGTGTGGATGTCACAGATTTTTTGGTTTCCATTGTTCTTGAAAATGGTGATTCTGATTTCTTAGGTGATAAACATTCAATGTTACAGTACTTCTAAATGAATTTTGGGTTTGGTGATATGATTAAATATGACTATGATGAAGGCAATAATAACAAGGTCAGTTGGTTTCTGATTCAACATCAATGATGCACAGTCTGTTGGAGGGGCAAATATAGGATGAATTTTGTTAAGGTTCAGGTCATGTTACTTGTTCATTATTTTCCACTATCATGAGCAAAGACAGTGATTTATAGTGACTCAACCTGAAGGATGTCTGTGTGCCCAGACCTCTATGCAGCAGCAAATTGTTATAGTCCAAAAAATGTGAATGGCACCTACTCCAGAATTGATGCAAAATCTAAGTGCAAGATTTTCTCCATTCAAAAACCCACTAGTCTGAGCTAGGGAATGTTTTATTCATTCATGATAAATGATGACTGATGTTCAGTTGTAATTTTTTATAGTGTTTTTCAAAATCTGTAGCTATGCAATACACTATTTAGAAACACAGTGTATGGAATTCTTGGTTACAGTTCACTGCATACATGTACTGTTTGCTTTTCCAGGTGGTGTAGTATAACTCCTGATCCCAACTCCATGACTTTGGGGCTTCTGTGGCAGATGATTCTTGTGTAATTATTAGCATACGAAAGAAAGTTGCTGTATTTTATCAACCCCTTATTTTAGGATCAGAATCTAATTCACTACAAACAGTTGCAGAATGTGAAAGGCAAATACAACTGAATCAAATGAATTGCTTTTATTCCACAGAGACCTCACTGATATATTACCACTCTCGAAAGTTGTTTTCAGAAATCAGTTTCAGTATTGCAAAGTACTTACATTTTCTAATTACATTAGAGAATCAGGATAGAATTGTCTTGGTTTGAAAGACAGGTGTCTGCCAAGGAAGGCAGTAACCTCCCTTGGAATGGAGAATATGACCCCTTCCCTCCAAATTATTATAACTTAGAAATAAGGGCCTTTCAGGCAAAGATATAGGGAAAGAAATACCACTTCTTTACTAGTGTGTGTATGTATAACCAGGCAAACAAAGAACGGCCATGCCAACCCAACCAAAAGGCAGAAAACCCAGGGAAGTCTCTTCCTGCTCTTCCAGCGCTTTCCCCGTTGGGGCGGTTCCGGCCGCAGCCGGCAGGGGGCGCTGGGGGCTCCCGGTGGGTGGGGCCGGTGCGGTGATTCCCCTGTGCCTGCAGGGGGCGCTGTGGCGCGGCTCCCTCACACCGTAATGGGGATCGGTGTGCCAAAAATGGACCCCAGAGGGAACCTGGGAGCAGTGGGTGGAATGTCAGGGCAGGCTCGCCCGGGGCAGCAAGCAAGAGGCAGCAGAAACTCTGCAGCTGTAGCTGGAACCACACAGTGTCCTGGCAGGCAGGGAGTGCAGAGCTGCAGTGTGGCAAAACCCCAGAGCTGTGGCAACAGAACGTGGGGGTTGGGCAGTGGCAGCCCAGCTCCCAAACGCAGCCGGGAGAGGCTCCCTTGGAGGGGGAAAGGGCTTGGGGTCCCGGGGTTTTCCCTGTGAGCAGATGGTGAAAATTCTTTTTTTAGTGAGGTGCTGTGTTAAGAAGATCCCAGTGTAATGGCAGCTCTTAGGATCAGAGCTTCACTGACAGTAGAAGAAAACAGCAGGAGACGGAGCCCCACAGTGGTGGTGAATTCTCCTTACAGCAACCACAGCCTGTGTCCCCCTCTGAAGCCGACAGGGAAGAGAGTCAGGAGATGTGTTTGGCCCTTTCCGCCAACCCAAATCTTGAGGTATCTCTGCTGCTCCAAGAGAAACCCCACAAGAGAAGTGCAGCCAGGTGCCTTCCTCTCCTGAGCTTGGCAGCTTCTATTGTCTCTCCTAAGTACCAGTTGTTATGGTTTTTTAGAGACAGATGGAACAAAATTCCACAACTGAAGGAAGAAAAAGGAAAAATCCTAAACCCCAACAAGAATTTATGTATGATATTTCAGTGTGATGACATGTATGAAAGAAAGCTTTCAATGCTTTTTGGCACAGAAATTATTAACTCTGTGGGGGTTTTTTTTAAATAATATTAGACTGGATAGGACACTTCCTGTTAAATGTCTGTCGACCTTCAGAAAACAAGAAGCTTTTTCAATATTATTCCTGAAGTTTAGAAATAGCTTATTCCTGAAAATAACTTCCTTAGTTAAAAGTATTGTGTAAATCTCATTATTCTTGAAAACAGTTAGGCTGTGCTTTCATGTGCATCAGCTGTATCATCCTTGCCTATACAGTATATGATGTCATCCATAAATGCTGCTTGTAGACATACTGGAGATATAAATCATAGTGGACTAATACTGCAAAGGACATAGACTTACTCCATGTCCTCAGCAGTAAATTTCTTTAATATCCCTATGTATTTTGAGAGTAGAAATTTGAGAGATATTGAAAATATATTAAAGACTCTGAAATTACATGGGTAGTCCAGTTTCAAAAGATCAAAAATCACCACCATCCGATGGCCTTACTCATCGAGATGAAACAACAAGCTAGATCATATCATCTGTGACTTGCTTCCTGTTGGGCTTCTGTGCTATATCGTAGAAGTCTTGTCATTCTGCCACATTTTTGGCAATACAACCTGGATCAGGGATGAGATAGAAGCAAGAATATGGGATACTATAACAGCATGTGTCTTGCTTAGAGGTTCATAGTAAAAGTAACCCTATTTACTGCACGATTGCCCTGAGATCCGCATCCGCTCTCTTCCTTTCTGTCACTAAGTTAGTACTTACTATTTCCATCCCTATGATTCTTCACCAAATTATTCAGTGAAAAATGAAGTCTTGCAATTCATTGGACCTTAATATATCAGACATACATGCCAAACATCTAGCCACACATATGTGGGCTTTCTCTCTGTTGCTGACAACTCACAGATATTTTAGTTGCTGCTGAATACCATTTACCCTAAGTCAAGGACTTTCCAATTTCCCATGCTCTGCCAGCCAGCAGGTGCACAAAAAGCCAGGAGGGAGCACAACCAGGACAGCTAACCCCAACTGGCCAAAGGGGTATTCCATAACATGGAATGTCATGCCCCCCAGTATATAAACTGGGGGGAAGTGGCCAGGAGGTACTTACTGCTGCTGAGGGATGGGCTGGGCATCAGTCAATCAGCTGCTGAGCAGTTGTATTGGGCCTCTCTTATTTGTCTTGGGTTTTACTCTCTTTTACATTTAATTATTATTATTTTCATTTCTTTCAATTATTAGACTGTTTTTATCACAAGCCATGGGTTTTACTATTTTATGATTCTCCCTATTCCCATGGAGAGTGTGTGTGAGTGAGAGGCTGAAGGGTATTTAATTGCAAGCAGTTAAACCATGACATGCCCATACAGAAAATAAATCTGAAAGTATGGCTTGAAGTATAGCCAGGAGGAATTCTATACAGTCCATGAAGCTGTGTGTGCCTGTTTGATGAAGCTGTGTACGGGGAGACACTTCAGAGTGGGCTGCCACATGGACAGGAGGCATGCTGTGATCCCAGCTGCTAAAAGAACTGCTCACTAGAAGCAATGCAGGCATGACCAGTAGGAGTTGGCACTGCTCTTCTCTTTAGCAAAAGTCATTTTTGCTCACTATGGGCTAAGTTTCTCTCCACCTCTGTATTTTCATATTACTTATAGCTATGAAGAACTAGGCTTCTGCAAACATTTCAAAACTTCATCTAAGTGTATCATGGGAAGTGTTTTAAGGCAACCTACAGGCCCAGCTGACCAGAACACCTCTAGAAATGTGTTCCTTGGGCACTTTTGAAAGTTCTATGCTTTTCTGCATGCACACAAGCACAAACTCACTCACACACACACACACATATATATACATATATGTGTGTATGTATTTATTGGGTAATAATCTCTAATGCTAACTGACAAAAGATAGTTTCCTGAATTAGCGTGGTGTATCTGAGCATTGTTCAAATGAAGATGTTTACTAGATGCTTCTCTGGCTAAAGATACGGACAGCTAATAGTTTCAGGCAGGCAGTACCAAATGGGCAGAACTTCTCCTCAACCTGGGGAGATGCTTTTCCATGCTTTAATGGGGAAGGAAGGAGTAAAAGCAGCATCTGCTCCCAGATTGTGGAAAG
Source organism: Cyanoderma ruficeps (assembly GCA_008694505.1). Taxonomy (NCBI): domain Eukaryota; kingdom Metazoa; phylum Chordata; class Aves; order Passeriformes; family Timaliidae; genus Cyanoderma; species Cyanoderma ruficeps. The sequence continues at coordinate 484,939 of VZDJ01000236.1, forward strand.
AAAATACTTAGCAAAGAGAAAAGATAATTCTTAACCAAACAAATTTTAGATTAATTTCTCATATGCATAATAGTGTTGTTCACATTTTATACTTTGCACGAGATTTTGTTTCAAAAAGAAAAGGGAAATGAATTAATATCACAGCAGCTATGGTAAAAACCACTTTTAAACCAAAGTTGAAGTTAATTTGAAAAAAAATTAAATATATAAATTTTATATATACATATANTATATAAAAGTGCTTTTCAGATGCACCTTCGTAAACTGAGGGGCCTGCATCTGCAAGCTCTTTCTCATTATTATTCATGCACGCCTTGTTGCTGCCCTTGAGACCCTTTCCCTGGGCAAGAGAAGCTACAAAGGCACTGCATTAGTAAAACAGCTAATAAATAATATTTTGTCTGTGCTCAGTATTTCAAGAAATTAATTTCTGTATGCATTAGAGAACTGGATAGCTTTAGACTACAGAAGTGTTCAGAATGCTCAGCCCTGGGTTGCACTAAACTAGCACCCCCCTCTGTTGTATGCTGTCTAGATGTATACATTAAATCACCTCAGTACCTGTTCTTTAAATGTACAGATCCAATCTAAATGGAATCAGAGAGTCATAGAATATTTTGGGTTGAAAGTGGCCTTTAAAGGTCACCAACCTCCCTGGCATGGGAGGGGACACTTACCGCTAGACCAGGCTCCTCAGAGCCCCATCCAACCTAATCCTGCATATTCTCAGGGTTGAGATATCGGACACCTCTTGGGCCACCTGGATCAGTATTTTATCACTGTCATTGTAAATGCATTGAATTGCCTTTTAATCTAGATATAGGTAGATAAACTTTCCCCTCCATTTGATATAGCAAGTAGCACACCTTATCTTAACACACAGTATCTGAACATACCTTAATATTCCATGTATTTGTTCTCCTTTACAAAAGTGTGTAGTGAGTAAGTAGGAATTCAGTAACAACTTAATATGGAAATGTGTATGGGTGTGTTGTATATATATCACTACACATGTATAAATGTATATATCTGGAGTGATATTGAAGGCTGTAATCGACTCAAGTAGGCTGAATGTGGTTAGAGCTTTCTTAACAATGACACAAACCAGCCTATGACCAAATTCTTTTAAACTCCTGACATGTGAAACACAAGGTTTGCTCTTAAACCATCAATTAGCATGGGCAAGAGTCCTTCCCAACTCCTGAGCTGCACCTGGAAGTTTTTTAGGAGAGCAGTAGGGGCCATTTAAAGACCTAGCATTAGAAATAACTGGATTTCTGTGTATAGAAATATTCTTTGGTGCTTTAATTTACTAGTGTGCATGTTATCAAACAAATGGTTGATTTATTTAACTTGAGTGTACTCATAACTACATGAGAAGCATGTCACCATATACTTTATGCTGTACAACATTTCCAAATGGCATGCAATTCATCCTTTCCATTAGTTAACAATCAGAATTTCTGGTGCTAGAACACTTCCCTTTGGGGCATATGAGTGCATATTGAAAAAAAAAAAAGAAAAGAGGGAAGTCATTAGGGAATCATTTCTAGCTGTGGTCTACACCTTATTTTAGCTTGTTCAGCATCACATGGGGTAAAATTTCTTCACTCCAACATGAGTCTTTCCATTAGCAAATTAAGAGGAACAAATGGGTAGGTAATGAAAAATTCTTGGTTTGAAATGATCAGAAATGAAGTCCAGTATGACATGTAATAGCATTAGCTTGTCACAGATTTATGCAACATATTGATTAGCTAATGGCAATAAAAAGAAAAAATTAGGATGCTGCAGACAGTCTGTGATACCTGTGCCAGAAACACTGTGATACATCACTGATTCGTGAGATTCTGAGAAGGAGGACATGATAACACTAATAAATCCACAGTGAAGAGAGACCTCTCATATACTGACACTAATTTTACCATGCTCTCTATGGAAATATATGCTGGAGAAAAGGAAATGTTTTACAAAAGAAGGCTGACTATGAACACGGGGATGAGTATCAGAAATGCTGCTGGATTGTAAATATAAGAAATTCTGTAATAATATTTCCATTTATCTGAACTTTAGAAACAAGAAACAGCAACTATTTGTTGGTACCCTGAGAAGAGTGAAACATTTCTTGGCAATCCACTTGATTCTGTAGAAGACAGCTGTATAATATAATATTCTATCTTATATATATACTAGTATATTTTATCTTCTGTATATAGAAGACACCAGCAGAAGTTCCTGATTTCCTGGAGTACTCGTTAATTTTGATTACAAGACTCATTCTCCCTGTTTATGTTTTATTTCTGTGGCATTTACCTGGTACAATATGCAGAGTGTATATGGGATTTATGCTATAACTATATAAAGGCATGCAGGGATTGTCTTAAGAGGTTAATAGGCAATAAACTGAAATAGAGGTGGCTGACCTCCTGACTTTCGAGGCTACTCATCAGAAACTTCCTCTGCTGGAGAGCTCTGAGATTCATGTCATGTCTTGGACTAATGAGAAAAAATAGAGCTTTGAGGGAAGTTCACAGGAAGGAGGTGTTAGAGGTATGCTAGAGTAGAATGAGCCCAGAATGGCCTTTCCAGGATTTACTTGTTTGTTTCCTCTACAGATTTTCTAGCTGGAGATCTCCACTGCCTGTTCCTAGCATGGCTTCACTCCTAGCTGTGCTCATAGCCTCTATATAGGAGCATTGTAGTGGTGCGCATTTTGGGTTTTCTAATGTCCTGTATGTTTTGTTACGTGTTTATAATGGTTTGTTCCTACGCTCCCATCCCCAACCCTCCAATGGTGTTTCCCTTGTGATAGGCCTTGTCAATCACCTTGTAAGATCTGGAAGATTCTGGGGAAAAAGGCCTAGGATTTGACAAGGTACCCTGGTACCACCTTCTTCCATTGTTTTGTTGAGTTTTCCCATTCTGGGTCACACCCTCCCTCCCCTTGGATTGGTTCTAAGTTCTCCCCTGCTCGGTGTACGCCCCCTGTACTTAAGGTGGGGACAGAGGGGCTGCTGGTCACTCTCTGCTCTCTCTGCTCTGTCCATCTGCACATGGGAGGTAACCGGGTGGAATAAAGCCAGGTGAAACCCAAGCGAGAGTCCACTCTTTCTGCCACGCTGTCGACCACGCTTCAGCCTGAGGTTCAGACCCAGCAAGCCTCTCTTATTTAGTTGCCAGAGAGCGAGCTAGCTGGTGAAGCAGCTCCAGGATGTTACTATAGAGCATCACCACCAAAGAGAGAGCCAAAGATTGACTGTAATATAAGAGAACTTCCTGATTTCATACCTGAAACACCCTGATAAAATGTCAGAACATACCTGATAAAATGTTAGAATTTTCTGTATTTATCCTGTTCAGAACATTACACATTAATATATATTACATACAGGAAAATTTAGAGTTACCAGCTACTCTGATTTCTGATTTTCTAGTCTAACCATACAGTGGATACCTTCATCCATTGGCTTTGCGAAAAAACCCAAAACCTTCTAATGCTAGATCAGAAGCTGATGCTTATAATGGATATGAATGCAGGAAAAACCTTGATTTTTATTCTACTTTGGCCTATAGAAAAGGTAGTGACATTATTCCTGATGTGAAAACGCCACCACTATATTTCTGCTGCCAAAGGGCTCTTGCAACCGCAGCCTAATAGAAAACTAGCAGTCTTCTTTAGCTAACCTGTATGTAAAAATGGCATAACCTGCTGTGGCCATTTCACAGTTCCTCTGGAAATAATTCTTAAAGATACTGAAAAGCAATTTTAAATATGATTTGTGTAAGAAATTTTTATTGCCTCTTATATTTAAAATGTCTATCAGGAAACTAGACTATTTGTGTTTAAATCCCCTAGAAAAGCAATCCTGTCCTCATTATCCAAGCCACCAGTCCACAGACAAACTGTAGAAACAAGAAACAAATTACCACATTGACACCCAGATCTTTCCTGTTTTGTCTTGACAGCATTTCATTTATATGATGGTATATTTTTCCCAAGCAGCTATTGCCTCCTGTTACTCTTTGAAGTAATTGAAGCTGGGCCCAAAAGACCTTAGAGGCTTGTATCTTCTCCTCACATTAGTGACACTTCAGTGATAAACTTGAACTTAAAGTTACTGAGGCGTAACTGAGGGTTCATTTGATAGCTAGTGGTTTTCAGCAGCACTGCAGGGCTTCAGAGGCTCAGCATGAGCGAGATTGTTAATGTCCTGTGAGGGAAAACAATAACACATTTCATTAATGCATTCATGTGTGAAGCATCCATTAGTGCACTGGAGGTATTAATGACGTTATGCTTTAAACTGACATGTGGGGCATGACAGGAATTGCAAGTCTGATGAGAACAGATGACAAGATAAGCAAATATTTGAATGGCTTCATTTGCCTGCAGGTCAAACCATGGTGCAGGGGAACTGAGAAAGCTAAAACCCGGGAGAGATTAGTGTTTTCCTGGCATGGGCTGAACCACAGGAAAACTTAAGAAAGATTATTTACTTAGTAAATAGAGGGGTCAGTAAGGACAATAAATATGTAAAAGGTACAAGCTTAATTATTACTGAGTCTCAGATTGTAATTTTGAGTTAAATTGCTAAAGCCGTGGCACAATTCAAGGTACAGATATACAGACAAATGTTTTGATTTTATGCATATTCTTTAATTTTTGGTAATTCCCCTCTTTCTGCCTGATATGAAAGTTTAAAATTTATAGCCAAATAAGCTGCTGACTAAATCAACAGAACCATTGCACTTTGTGCCAGAACTGAGTTTAGGAATGGGATTTTAATAAACTAGTTTGTCTGCAGGCAAGGAGAAGTTGTTAGAGTTGATAAGATTATTATTCTTCTCTCATTGTCATGCACATTCTGTATTTGTCAGGTTTGTACTAGTCATAAATTAGTGGATAAAGGCCTGTTTCCCTGTTTTGGACCAGAGTTGGACTGCTGCAGGAGACTCACAGTGCAATGGATTTGACAGCTGCAACTCAGCCGTTAGATGACAGCAGTGCACATCTCAATGCCATCCAGCATAATTTAACATGAACGATCTGACATGCTTGGCAGATCTTTGAAGAAGGGGGAGGAAAAGGCCACTCCTTTGCTACCTCTGATTCAGAATGATTTCGTGCAGCCAGACCTTTCAGAAGCAGTAACACTCACTAGCTAGCTAATGCAATGAGGTTGTACATTATGACTTTTGTGTAAGTGCTGCTGTGCAAAACCAAAGCAAAAAAATTATGCATTGCCACTTCTCTATGATCTATGAATAAAACCCTGCATATTTTTTTTTAATATCTTCAACACACCTTCATCTAACTTATCCAAGAACACTTCTCCATGCCTCACTATCCTCTGATTCTTATCTTTTAGTACAATGTGGTGATTTCCTGTCTGGGCCTTTGTGCTTGTACATCAATCAGTCTTGTAATAATTAAAAAAAAATAAGCAAATATATCTGACAATTTTTCACACTGAAATTCTGGGAGCTTTGCTCAGAAGTTTCCATTACAACTGTTGTCAAAAATATTACTCACTTGAACTAAAATTTTCCATGAAGATAGATACATTTTTGTGAGTGGAAACTCAATCATTTCAATCAGCTGGAGTTTTCATAAGGTGGGAAAACATACTTTTTTACTCTATAGTTGGCAACATGGAAAAATATTGTCAAGGACAGTGTGTGTTTTTCCTTTTTAATGAGCGGCAGATTTATGTGTACAGTTTGCTTGCTCTTATGCTTGTCTTTAGTAACAAGCTGTCTAAGAGAGAGCATGCTGATGGACCGCACATAAACTTTATCCAGCTAGTTAGTCAAACTTGAACACTGTCCTATTTCTTGGCAATCCACCCTCCAAATTAACTTGTGCTATATCTTCTCCTCAAAGTGCATACTCCAGAAGGAATGGGAAATGACTGACTTGTATAGTAGGTAAGGAAGGGAGTCACAGCTGAGTTTCACTGAGTTGATATTTGTCTATTCTTACTCAGGGACTCCCATAACAGGACAGGTGAGTGGGAGCTGTGCAGGAATGACCCTACAGATTGATCCCTGCAAACCTGGTTTTCAGTGCTCCAAGTGACATATTAGTTTGGGCTTTATGTTCTGTCTGTTCTTACTCCTTCAGTTCCCAAATTTGCCTCTAAACATCAAGAATTTTCTATTTAAGACAGACATTGCTCTTTAGAAATTGCCAATTAAAGGAATGAAAAAAAGTCTTAAGGTATCTGCTGCTTAGGGTTCTCTACATGTCACAGCATAAACTTACCATCCAGTTTACATTTAAAGGATTTCCAGTCTGATCTAAAAATGGGAACTGTTTTGATAAACAGTTGAACTTTTGAATGCTCATTTGAACTGACCCTCCAAGCCTTTACTGATTTGTGTTTCCAGTGCTGAACTAGTTTCTGTGATGGTGATGAAGATGAAGAGTAGTGTATGATGTTGATGCTCAGCTTTAAAGAATGAAGGCAAGAGCCCAAGATAACAGGAGGCCAAATTATCCCGTGGCAATAAAGTGACACTACAGTATTTTCTTTAGAAAATTTGCCTTTTTGATGGAGGACATGTCTTGAGATGAGTAACAAAATGCCGGGTCTTTCCTTTGCCTTTCCTGTTGAAAATTACTGACCAGTATTTCTTCCCATAGCACGCTTTATCTAGTGGAAGATAAAGAAGTGAGAGTGGAAGAATCTGAGTAGCCATAAGCCTATGTGCAAAATAAGTTGGAGTTACTACAGCCATGCAGACTATGCTCTACACTTTATGCATTGAGAGAACTGACTTACAGAACACAAATTTGAGAGGTTTTTCTGCAGTAAAGCTGTTGCATGGATGCATGGTGTGTAATGTCAGATCAATGAATTCACCATCAGGCATATAAGTTTGTGTTTCAAGACAATAAAGGTGTAATATTTATCCTTTTTATGAGGTGGTATCCATGTTGCATTCCATGGATCTCTTACTATTGCTAGTGCCCCTCTATTTAAAATAGTCTTTTAGCTATGAAATCTGATTTAGGAGAAAAAGCTACACAGCTACACCAGGTTATGGTAGAATGAGAAATTTGAGTCTTGACATTCTATTTGTGAGAAATTAGTATAGCTTTCCTGCTTATTAATTTCAAAATATTTTTCCTCTTCTCCATGAACATTCATTAAGTTTTCAGGCTGTAAGAATATGTGACATATACTTTTTATCGACATATATTTTTTATCCTTTGCTTTTATAATTTATCAGGTCAAATCTTCCAAGAATAGCGCTCATCTTTTTCCTTTGTGAAAAAACTATGTTTTCTTGGTGTGAGAGATGTATGTCACAGTTGTTACTTAGAACTGAAGGTGCTAAACATGACCAACCATTCACCTAGGTCCCCCGAGTCACTTGCTCTTCTTGGTAGAATCCTTAAGACAACTGCTAAGAAGCACAAGGATATCCTCTCACAAAAACTTTAAATTTGTTACAAACTGAGAATTTCAAGCTTACCCCAAAGGCCTGGCAAATGCTTTCTTTATCTTTGCTATTTGTTTAAAATAGAAGCTGTCATCTTAAAAAAAAAGCCAGATTGACAACTCAGTGTTTATCTTTGCAGAGACAGTTCTCAAGATGTGTGGCTTTTGAAATGCAAGGTTTGAAAAGCTTTGAAACCTTTAAAGGCTTGTAGAATAATTCTGTCCCATTACTTAAATAGATCTTACCTCTTGCTTTGCTTCCAGCACTTCCTCACATTCTTATTTAATGTTTCTATTCCATAGCAGGCAGCTCTGTGCCTCTGTAGTTCAAGGGATAAGGTCCATGAAGAAGGAATTCAGAAAAAAATGAGACTTTTCCAGAGATTGTGTTAAGAAGTGAATACCAGACAACTGTGATCTGACTGATAGTGATGGGAGAATGTCCTTGTCTTCCCATAGTGATATGACTATATGACAAGTCCATTCCCCCAGACATCTTGACAAATTGTGACTACGGGGTGTAAAATTCATTTGGGATACTGGTTGTAGGGAGACTACAAATAAACTGTAACTCCAAACCTGCGGCTCATCCATTTAGAAGTTTTTATTGACTTTTTCTTCATTGTTCATATTTGAGTGTCACTTTTATTACAATAGGCAACTTTGTATTTTCTAAGATTGTTAGAGTTCATAAGCTACTGCTGGCATCTTGCCAGGGAACTCTTGGAAAATGCTAAAGAAATAGCAGAAAAAGTCTGAATTGAGCAGCAGATAATTTGCAGCATAAATTTCTTCCAAACAGCTGAGCTCTAGGAATCAGTTCAGTTTTAATATCTGATACAAACTTTTATACAAATAACTGAGTTACAGTTAGTGACTAGAGAGAGTTTGGCTACTTTGTATTTTGCTGATTATCATCTACAAATGATAGGATGAATCAACTATGAATTCTGTGGGTTTTTTGTTGGCAAATGATTCAATGAAAGAGATCTTTTCTATTGTTGTAATGATGCATTCTAATCAATGGACATAATTTGAAAGTCTTAGAATAAATGAAAACAAATAATATCAAGTTTTGCGTTGGTGGTTGGTTGTAATTTTTTTTTAAATTTATTTTTGTCTGTTTGCTTTGGGTTTTTTGTTT
>VZDJ01000236.1:493538-507133 GCA_008694505.1 Cyanoderma ruficeps
TTTGTTTTGTTTGCTGTTGATAGTTCTTATATAATACCAGGCATTTAGAATACTTTATACTTAAATACATATGTGAGTATATAATAAAATAATAAAATGCCTCTAACTGCATAAAACTGAAGTGACTTTTCTGTATCCCAAAACAGTTAGGTCAAAAGAATCATTCAGAAACTCATGCTAAAACTCAGCTGAAATAGCCAATGGCATGCTCTTAAAACCCCCTCAAATCAGCACAATTCTTCCTGCTGCAGGGAAATATTGGAGAAGATGAAGTGGTAGAAATGGTATCTGTATAAGATGAGATTAGAAATATTTTTTGTATACTACAAGCAGCATATCTCTGAGATCTGTATTTCAATGATTTCATTAGAAAATGCAAAAACTATATATGAGGATCAAACCTGGTTTTAGGACCTTGCTCTGCAACAGATTTTGGAAAATAGGCACAAAAGAAAGGAAAAGAATGGGGTGGCTATGCCACCTGAACCAGTCGGAGCCAGTTTATTGAAAGTGTCTGAAATCTAGTCCAAGAAGAGAATGAAGATATAGAGCTTAAAACTGGTGAAAGGAGAAACATAGGAGGAAGAAGCCAATGAGTCAGACAAGCTAGCAAATAAATGTTTAACCCAGCACTTTAGAGTGTAGTGGTGTGTTTTTTGTTTTATCAGTTTTCTGTACGTATTTATTCCTTGCTTTTATACTGTTTTTATAAGTTGTAATGGTTTGTTCCATGTACCCCGTGTTTAACCCTTCATTGTTTCCCCTGAGTTATAATTATGTGTCAATCAACAGTTAAGGAACCCCCCAGTCCTGTCAGTCACTTCGGGGCCTCACCCTGTGTCTGGAAAGTTCCAGGGAGAGCGTCGAATGACTGGCCAGGATCCAAGGAGTTCCCTCCCTTACATGATTGATTTGTTCTACTGATTGTCATTTATGTACAGGGTCAGCCCCTCCATATCCCTGACTGGTTCCCCACTGTACCCTTCCCCCTTTCCCCACCCCCATACTTAAGGTGTTACCGAGGGAGATCTGCGCTCTGGTAGGCAGACTGTGTGGTGGATGCCTGGTCCTGCAGGGGCCTCAATAAACTCCAGCAGAAGTTCCCCATAAGAGTCCTTCCTTTATTCCTCGCCATTGCTCACACTGCTGCTGCGGCAAGGACCCACAGGATCGGGGAAGTTCTCAGGATACCGAACCAAACCTTCACTGTGGCTGGTGTCAGGGCTGGCCAGGCAATGCGGGCCACGGTCCTGAGACACACCGGACCACCGCATAAGAGTTTGCTGTTTTAAAAAATTTCTGAATTTTCTTGTCGTACTATAAGCTGCGTCTTTCACACATATTGTTTGTCAATAAAATGACAGTGTTTCTGATTATTTTCTCGGATACCTACTAGGAAAAGCTTGTAGTTTTGCAGTCTCTGGAATGATAAAACTACTTATCCTGCTATGCCATAGTGTATTTTTACTGACAAACATAATGATAAATCAGTAATTTGTGGCATATTTCATTTAGACACTAATTGCCGTTCTAGCTCACTATTGATATTAATGATCCAGGAACTCTGTTAAGGGACGAACAAGGCTGAAATCATAGTCCATAAGCTTGCTACACTTTCAATAGATTTGAATGAGAGTTAGAATATGTATGCAAATATATGGGTAAAATGGATGGGAGCCTTTCAGCCTTGTTAAATCAATACATTTTATTGGAAATGAGTGTTAATTTGGATGGTATACTTGGCCTGGTCACCAGGTGTCAATCTTGATGCTGGTAGAGAGGAGAGAACTTGGAAAATATCCTTTGTGGGTGGGTTAGTGATGCTTTCCCAAAGAGTTCCTATGATATCTAGCAATGCATTGGGGGAGAAAAAAAACAAACCAGGAAAAGCTCCTTAAATATTGGTAACAATACCATGAATGAACCATGATATTTATTCAGGAATGTTACAAAATTACTGCGGGGTCCTTCTGCACTTTCAGTCCCCCTGCATCCAGCAGAAGAGGAAGAACATGAATTTCTGGACATGGTGGTATCTCCATACAAGTGATGTTGACATGTTTGATGGAACATCTTTTCTTGAATCATTATTACTTTATATGCCGACATCTGTCAAAAGCTAAAGAAAGCATAATTTCTTTCAGTACATAAAGAAACGTGAAAGGTCTTATAAAAAAGACAGTATCTAGCACAACTCTTTGGAAAGAGAGTGACTTTATTATAGATTAGTTGAGATACCACCTGATGTCTTTGGTCAAATGCAAATATATTGATTGATAGCTACAAAATATCATATTTTAGGAGATAACTGAACAGTAATTGTAAATTAACCAAGCCAAAGAATTTGTTTGCAGGTCAGTTGCCAATTGGTGGACACATTCAGAATTGCCTTCATCAACCATGAAAAAAATATTCTGCTTTTAAAATATAAAATACATCAGATAACAGGATTTAATTCCACCAGTCATTAAGCTTTCCAATAAATATAAGTTCATATTACAAAATGCAGCTCAGGAATCCTATCAGAAATTGCTCCATATTTAAAAGTAATAACCATATATTCATGGACTCAAATTTGATAGTCTAACAAGGTAATTGGAAAAAATGATGGACCATCACTCAGATGTTTGAAAATCTTATCCTTCCTCTAGGTCTCCTATATATCAATGCTTAAATTTCATATTACATAGAGAAAATAACAATTATTTAGCGACCCTGTCATTTCTCAACCTGAGAACTTCCCTAAGACCTCTGCTCCTTTGTTTCAACACTTGGATTCTGTTAGATGAGTTTGTTTCTTCAAAGTAATAATAAAGTCAGCTGAGAAGATAGCAACTGTATTAAAAAAAATTGTAAGGATATGTACCACACAAGTCACTGTTGCATGTATGTGTCTCAGGAGGAGGGACTTTAAAACCAAATTAAAAATCATTGATATTCCATCAAATTTTCTACTATTAGTACGTGTATTGTATTGTAAACCACATTTTATTATTCTTAGTATGCATTCCATATTTTTTTTTCAATCATTGATTGGAGGATGTCTTAGTTTGAAAGACAGGTGTCTGCCAGGGAAAAGCCAGAGCCTCCCTTGGAGGAGAATGTAAACCTCCTCCCTCCGAATTATTACAATTTTGAAATTAAGGGGCTCTCAGGCAAAGGTATGAGGATAACAATAACAGTTCTTTACTAGTATGTATAACAGGACAAACAAATCAACAACTACAGCATTAACAACAAAACAGAACCAGGAACCTTGTGACTGCCTTCTCGGCTGAGAAAGGAAAGGATGGAGGAGGGACTTTGCTTCACAAACCCCTTGGGGCAGTCTGATCTCAGTCCCCCTGCAGGACTCTGAGGAGCATCAAGCTGGGACAGCAGGAATGAGCAGAAATCCCAGGCTAGTGATGAGATGTTCCAGAAGCTCTGCAGTGGTAGCTGGAGCTGTGAGATGTCCCCACAGGACCGGGGGTGCAGGGCTGCAGTGTAACAAAGACCCAGGGCAGTGCCAAAGAAGCAGTGGCGGTGGGGCAGCAGCAGCCCCACTCTAGCAAAGCAGGAGAAGGTGAGCTCAGAATTCCTGGACACACGAGCTGATGGTGGTAGATCCCTAGGTAGGACTGGACTTCGGTGATGATGGTGAATTCTCCCTGCGGTAAGCAACAGCTTGGCTGTCCTCCTTCTGATGACGAGAGTGAGAGAGTGCAGCTGCTTCCAGCCCTGCCCTTTACCTGTCCCCCAAAACCTCAAGGTATTTTTCCCCTCTGAGAAAAACTCCCAGAGACCAAAAGAGGTATAGCCATGTGCTACACTCCTCTCCTTTGACCTTTTCTTTGTTTTCCTCAAGCACCCGTAAGGACTCAGTAGTTAGTTTCCTAGCAAGTTATGGGAAAAAATTCTATAAGTAAAAAGGAAAAAAATCTAACTCCCAACAGAGGGAAACAAAATGCAAAATACTAGTATTTCACATTAGAACTTTTCTTGTGAAATTCAATTGTTTAAATCAACTTGAACTGGAAACAATATACAATACACTTTTTTCTTGCATGAAACTTTTTTTTTAAATAATCAATATTGTAGCCTGGTAAACACACTATGGAATTTAATAAGCATCTTGATTATCTCATTTGGTGATGTCCTGTGGAGAAGCAGAATAGGTGCTTTTATTCTGATATTGACAGTGTACCTTCGTGAAAATAGCTGATATCAAAAACCTTTCAAAAGTCTTGGACTAAGAAGGGAGACCCTAGATTTGTGGAGGTCTTTTTATGTCATCATCTTCATTCTGGTTAGTGTTTATGCTGAAATACATCCAACGCTAAAGTTTAAATCTGAAAACCTGGAGATATTTTCAATGTAGAGAAACACAATTCCCTTGCCATGTCCAATATTGAAGTTTGATTCGTCTCTTTCCTGATTGTGTACAAAGTTCCAGTAAAGTCAAGGATAAAAAACAACTTTGCATTGGAAGGGGTATTTGAAATTAAGAATATTTATCTAATGATATTAGTGAGCTTTGGATTCAGTTTTGTACTCTACCAGTGACTTTCTGTCAATTTTATGTAACTCCATTTAACCAGTTTCTCAGTAATATTTGTGTAGTTCCTATGAAAACACAGGTCTTCTGCCTTTTTTTCCTTCACTATCCTATCCAAGAAGTATATCCAGTGTCAACATATATGAAAAGATAGGTGTGAGGATGAGGATGTGGAGGTCTTGAAGATCATTGGCTACTTCATTAGTAGGTGTCACATAATAACTCCTCAAATGAGGAACAGGATGAACAGCAGCTGATGTGCTGATATTTGAAGATTCAGAAAAATATGCTATTTCTAGAACAGTTGGAATGTAAAATTTATGAAACATCTTTTTGCCTACCTCTAAAAAGATGCTTTGAAAACTTCTGTAGAATTCTGTAGAATTCTGTAGTATTTCACTAGGTGTAGATTTTTGGCTGGCTGAAGCTGTCCTGGCTACTTTGCTGGAACTTTAACTGTTCTAATCATGCATTGGAATTAATGGCTGAGGACACAGAGCTTTTTCAAATGTTCCTGAGTTCAAGGCTTACCTTCTCCATTTATAAAAGGAAACAATTCTAGTTTTTGCAGTCAATGAACCATTTATTTTCATCAGCCAAGAAGAAGTGTAAAGATATTCCTTACAGTGACTAAGGAGTTTTTAATTTTTTTTGTCCATTTGTTCTTTTATTCCCAGTACATAAGATGTAGCTTTATTTATTTATTTATTTATTTATTTATTTACTTACTTACTTACTTACTTACTTACTTACTTACTTATTGGTAGGGGGGCACTTTTGGTTGGGTTTTTCTTTGTCGTTTTTTTTAATAGGAAATTTAGTACAGAAACTTACCTGAATAGATGGCTTAGGGACAGAGCTTTTTTCTAAGAAGAGTCATCTGAGAGACGAAATTACTTAACTGGCACCAAGAGATGAGCAACTGTAGGAAAACAGTAGGTAAATATGAGAAAGATAAAACACTATATGAGCAGATGAGCATACATCAAGAATGAAGGGGAATAAAGGAAGTATAGAAGGATGTAAATAACATGAGCTAAGACATGTACATAATTGTGCAATATATGATCTTATTAATGACAGAAAAACTCCAGTGAGAGGATTTTTTTTGCATATGTTTGTTTTTGTGGCTTTTTATATTTTATTCCACCACGATGGGAGAATGACTAGTGGAGAGGTTTTTAAAACACCACTGATGACAGGTGACAAGATTGTTATAGATGTACAGGAAAAAGAAGTGAAGGAGTCTGAGATGACCACCAGGTTTTGACCCCTTTATCTTTAATGTAGATGAAAATGCTGCCATCTCTTTTTGTGTGTTTAAAAGTGCTCATCATGTTTAAGAACTCATACAGCTAGGTATATCTATATCAACTGACATCTAAAAGATATTAAGTTGACTAAAACTGGAATTGATACTGGATTTTAAAATAAAATAGTATTTGAACTGAATTCTACTTATTCCCCCACTTCTTTTTTTGAAGCCTCTTGTTAGAACACCTGGTAGACTCATTCTAAGTTAATGACTGAGTGCTGTCCTTAAATGAGCAGTCACACATTGGAAGACACACTGGAAACAGGACAGCTGGGAAAAGTCTGGTTAGAGTTTGGTGAACTGGTGTGAAACACTACAGTAATACACTTAGTTGGCTATGGTCACATTCCTCTCTGTTACAATGTATTCTGAGAATGCAAGAGGAGGCAAGAAGAGAGTTTTTTACTGACAATCTCCTGATAAGGTAAGGGCTTTTTGGGTTTTTCCCCCCCTATTTAAAGAAATTAATCATTACCTGATGCTGTTCAGATCTGCCAGAACTTACTTCTTGGGGATAACACACCCATAAAAAAAGATTGTAACTAATTACTAAGTGTTGAAACCTGTATAATTCCAAAGGGATTCTTTTTAACTAGTTACTGTTACAAATGATTTTGTACAGTGAGACTCATGAAATTTCACAGAAAACACCAAAGACTTAATTCTGCTAAGGTTTACAGTTAAACTGATGAATCATCTATATATAGGATGAGAGATTGATAAAAGTTCCAAAACCCAGATACAAATTTAATTTCCTCTCTAGTTCAGTCAGGGGTGGGGGAGGAGGAACAGGTCATCTGTGATGGGAATCCATTTATGGTGGAAATACTGTCATTTGGCAACAAAAACACAGATGAATTCAGCCTTTCCAGCTTCAGTGAATAGACATTAAGATGTGGGCAGATCCATACACTCCTCTAAGAAAAGGACTTGGACCTATTCTCATCTGTTTCTGTTTTGCAAGATCCCAAGAGGTCCCTGGCCACCTGGAACTCTACAAACAAATTGAACAGTGGTTTTGATTTGAACCTACTTGAGTGCTGAAAGCTTGAAGATAATCAAAGCTCAAAATAACAATGGTAGAGGTAGGCAGAGCCCAATGCAGTCACACAACAGACAAGGACATTTCTCTGCCAGATAAAAGACTAATTTGCATGACTAATACATGCAGAGAGTAGTACTGACCCTTTTCTGTCCTGCCTTGTCCATATGATCCATGCAGGCTGTCTGTAGAAACCACGCAGAACAGTATTGGGGATATAGAGCTAGGGGAAGGTAATTTACAGAAACTCTTCATTTGAGATGGTTGCCTTTCAATAGTAATTATTTATTTGCTAATTATTAAGAGAATACATACATATTTAACATCTTATTAAACTGCTATGATTCTTGGTTTTAAGCTATATGGTGACAAAATTAGCTTACATTTTACCTAAATTAATAGATCCAGGGAATAGATGGGATTAATATTTTCCTGCAAAGAATTCATAGATCTTCTGTAAAAGAGTTGATTTAACATTCAGAAACAAACTGCTATAGAACATCGAACTTTTGAATCCAGTGATGTTCTTGGTGCTTCATTTTGTGTTTATGGACTCTTCCTGGTGGAGGTTCCTTCTACTTTATAACTATAATAAACAGTGCTCTAACAAGGTATGGAGTGATCAAATGTCTGAAATGGAGGTGGGGCCAAACTATTGTGGTAAAATGTTAGCAGTTTACAAGTCTAGATTTTTTTTTCTGAAGGTGAGAGAACAGAGAAGGAAAAGGATAGAGCTGTAAGACTTCCATTTATCTTGTTTTTCTGTGTAAGTTAGAGTTCTTGAAGAGTTCAGGTGTAATCACAGCCTTCTGTTGCAACAGGAAGCACCATCTGCTGAGGCATTCTGTAAGCAATATAACGTCTCTCCAGAGACAGTTTAGCATTCAATTCACAGAGAAGGATGGCAGGGACTTGTAAACAAAAGAAGACAACTGAAGCAGTGAAAAATGGGCTGTGCTCTGAAGATTCAATATGTTTCTTTATAGCCGAAAAATCCTGTATTGGTACAAAAACCTGGCAGAGTTCTCTGATGTATTAATTGTGATGAGGGGTTTTGCCACTCCAGCTTGTTATTTGAAAGCCAAAAAGTAATGTCAAAATACTGTTTGTTGTTTTTGTTGGTTTTTTTTCCCACTGAAATCCTCTAGTTTGTATGAGTCTGGCCCAAATTATGTTGCAAGTAAGTATTGTTTAAGGAAAGGTAGAGAAAGCTTTTAATTGCAGTTCAATGGTAATTAAATAGGTAGAGTATACTTATGAAACTGTTGGTATTGAGTGTCAATAAATTGAAAGTTATGGAATCACCTGGAATGAACAGTAGCCTTACTAGATGATAAGTGCCTAGTATAAACACTTTTTATATTCTATAGTGTTTTTAAAGCAGACCAGGAATGTGGTTGTGGTATTGAAGAGATGGATTGAATGGAAACTTTTTCCTGTTTTGAATTAAACAGAACTATCAGAATTATAGGCAACATATCCATAGGAGTGTCATGAAGTATAGTTCTTATTGGTCTTATGTTTAGATGAAATGAATGACACAAACAAGGTATTGCAACTTTAGAATATGACAGAGTTCATAGGTTCTCCAGAATGGCTAAGTCTCCAGTTGGCCTGGTATTTATTCTATCAAACATTTTAAAATAACAAAATCTTTCCTAGTCACTATCTTGTGTAAAGCAGATGTTCAGCTTTCAGGAAATGTGAACAGCTTCCATTACATGGAAGGTCCCCTAAATCTTATTCATAAGGAAAACAGAATTGAGACAATTGTCTGTCTGTGGTGAAAGAGACACATGTGAACTGAGTGGCTTTTGTGTGTTTTTCTACCTTACACATCCAGAATACATTAGATTTGAATGATGAGAGCTGTAGAGAAGAGAAAGATGAATAAAAGGAACATATTTGTTAATTAATTTTCTCTTCATGATAGTTATGTGGTATATAGGTGAAGCAACCTCTCATAATTCTGGTGCAAAGTGTTGGACATTAAAGAGTCCAATATATACTTTCTTTTCTATGGAGATAGTATTGAGCAGTATTCAGTTTTGTCACTGAAATAAGTATGAGTCTAATCAAGAGAAGTTACATGTGATATAGGTAGGTTGCAACTAAATTGAATATTTTAATCATGACATGAATTGCACAGTTGTTGGAATGAGCTTTTAAAAATTGCACTCTTATTTTCAGATGTTGCAATTTTCCACAAGTGCCTGAGAGTCCAAGAGGGTTATATGTTGGTCCTCTACTCATGGACGAAATTCTCTCAATAGGTATTTATATTTTGTTAAACCTAAAAGATAAGTGGTACCTTGATTCTGGCCACTAAGATTTTGTGCTCTAAGATGTAGAACATTTAATCTTTTTTTTTTTTTTTTTAATGATTACTTGAGCCCTCAGGGCTGCAAAAAGTCTCACTGATGCAAAGGGGGCCATGTGTCCTCACAGACAACAAAAACAACAACAGTAGTGACTTCTACTAAAAGAGTTTGAGATGGAAACAAGAAAGGGAAATATTAAGTTCTAACTATTGGCAAAAATCAGCACTCTGTGTTGGAGGCACATTGATTAAAAAGCATGATATGATGGACACAAACATCTTTTTCACATAAATCTTACAAGAAATGAGAAGAAAGTAAGGCATTCAAATCTATTTTCCCTTCCCTCAGATCTACTGTGTTAATTCAGTCATTAGTGGGTTTCCATTCAAGACTGAAGCCAGTATTGGTAGGAAAATTTTATGAAAAAATTTCTTTGCTTTGTAAATAGGGACAAACAATCTTGTGGAAACTGGAGAATCATATTTTGTGCCCAAATCATAGAAGAATGGGACCTATGAAATCAAGTCAAGGTATTAGAAGATTAAGACAAGGTGACCCTCTGATTTAGTAATCCTTTCTAGAAGAACTTCAATTTTTTTGTTTTGGTGTATAGGACTAGATCTCTGTTTAAATCCATGGGGGTCTTGCCCCTGTATTTTTCTTGTGTATCAGGGCTTTCTGTAAACCCTGGGATATATAACTGGAAAAAAATCTGAAATAATTTAATGGTTTCATATTTAGAAATAAACACTATCTGAAGGACTTACCCCTAGAAATAAACAGTTTCTGAGCAGCTGCTTAACTGTAATGCCTGCTGTCAGGCTGATTTCCTCCTTCTGAGAATGGGTGACTAAATTATGAAAGATGCAGTAAGCTCTTATATGGATTTATTATGAAGTGTAATTTTCCCCTGTAAAGAGTACTTTCTGATGGATAATAGCAAATAAAGATAATAGGATCTTTGCCTAGCTTTTTTAGACTAGATGTAGCCTGACATGCAGAAAAAAAAAAGGAAAACCCCAAACCCTTTTAAATAGTTTTTAAAAGGGCTTATTTTGTAAGTCTGAGTCTCAGACTTTCAAAACCCTGCAGGAATTGTTTAGCATTGTTTGGTACTTGTTCTCCCGTCGTAAGTTAACACTGTTAACTACAGAATCCTGGAGTCCTACTGTGTATGGCAGTAAAGTGGTAAACTGTTTAAGAAAAAATGCCTATAGGGACTTGTATATAGCATGCTCTTAATCCTCTTCTTACTTGGTTTAGAGATATCCATACGGAGACCTGCTTGTTCTGTATCTAGAAATTGTCATGTTGGTGGGTTTAGGAATTATACAGATTTAGGTTTTTAGGCTTCAGATTTATACTGTTCATTCTATTTTGCTCTCATTAATCCAGCAATATGCCTGGCCTGCCATCTGGAATGACATACTGGTGTATCTTAAGTAAGAGGAATTTGCTCTTTGTTGGATTTTCCACTGTAATCAAGGACCTGACTGATTGCTAGTAAAATATCCTTTCCTTCTATTTGCATGACACGTTTCATAACTTTGAATCTTTTCCTGTTGAAGAATGACTTCAATATGAAAAGGACACTTTGAACAAGGAGTCTAACCCAATATCATATGAAAGTGACACCTACCCTTGTTTTAAATAACACCTTACGCTGTTATTGCTTAAGGAGACTTGAAACCATGACTGTTGTAAGCTTGTCTACTATGTGCATATTGCTTTAGCAGGAATATCTGCAGACTGAGGCATTTTTTTTCAGTCATGAAGTTAATTAAGCCAAGAGGATTTACAGGTAATACTTCCACTTATGTCCTGCATTTGGGAGGGAGGGAGAGAGAGAGAGTTACCTTTTGTCTTTTAAATTAAATGCTCTAAAATAAGCAATAATCTGTAAATCAAACCAAAATAAAAGCCCCAGAAGTAGCACTCCTTGCTGGACATGTCTTGCCAATCTCTGCTAAAGCATTCCCCATTTCCCTACTTTCCGTCATCTCTATGATGGGTTTTCTGCTGATACACTGCCCTAGTTTTCTGGCATTTGCTTAGAGGGGGTGGAGCCCAGAGCTGTGTGGGCATGCCCAGCTTCCTAGTCTATGCCACAGAGGTGTCATGGGTTAACACAGGTTGGCTTTTAGTTAAAGAAGAAACAGTTCCCTGTAACCCTGTAAGAACCTATTAATTTCCTGTGGAAGGGACAGGGACCTATCAGAGGCCAATTTTTAGATACTGACGCATTATACGACCACTGAGGAAGCCGGATGCGACTGTGTGAATATACATATAATGCTGAGACTGTGTCCGAGGCACGCTTTTCCTTCCAGCCGGAGGAGCAGATAACAACCAGCCCCTGCGGCCACTCTGTGGATCGGCCCAGGCCGGACAGGCCCCGCTGCCCCTCACTGCTGGGGGGACCGGCCCTGGCCTGGTCGTGCCCCTAGGCCCCATCAGCTGCCGGTGGGGAAAGGAGAGGCTGCAGCTACTAATATCTAGCCGACTTTAAAGCCTACCCTGCTGCTAGCTAAGCTGAGGGAGATGTTTCCCCAGACCCCCAGGAGCAGCCCTGAGCCCCAGCTGGGCCACTCCAGATGAGGCTGAGGAGTGGAGGGGGAGGCATCCATCAGCCTACCTAACTACTGAGATCCTGGCTGCTGTTTCTGTGCATTCCTCATTGGCATGGTTTTGAAATCCCACTGGCTGCTCCCCAACAGACATCTTGTGACCACCATAGGCCCTGGGCGAGATATGAACGCTTTCATTACACAGATGAAACTTGCATAACATTGATACCCTCTAGGGTGTGAGAAAAGGTCAGAGTGGGAGACATTTAAAGAGACACTATGAAGATACCAGGTGAAAGAGAAGTTGTATCTTAAGTGATGAGGAGATAGAGAAGATACCTTGGCATTTTAGGCTGAAAATCTTTTGTGAGCCATGGTAACAGACTGTAATGTGTTAGAATATTCCTTTAAACCATGGACAGTATGGGCTGGGGAGATGGATTGAGCCAAGTGTAGTGGTGCATTCTGGGTTTTACCAGTTTTTCTGTATGCATCTGTTCTTTGTTTTATACTATTTTTGTATAAGTTACGTTGGTTTGTTCCATGTACCCCCATGTTAAACCCTTCTTGGTTTCCCCCAAGTGAGTGTCAGGTGTCAATCACAATTATGGGTCCTGTCCATCACTTTACAGCCTCACACGGATGTCTAGAAGGTTCCAGTGAGGACGTCGAGTGATTGGCAGGGTCACCTATAGTTGCGTCCCGGAGCTGCTTCACTGGCTAGCTTGCTCTCTGGCAACTATATAAGAGAGGCTTGCTGGGTCTGAACCTCAGGCTGAAGTGTGGTGGATGGCATGGACGAAAGAGTGGACTCTCGCCTGGGTTTCACCTGGCTTTATTCCACCCGGTGTCATGGGTTGACGCTGGGCAAATGCTAGTGCACTTATGAGTGTATAGTTTTTAATAAACTACTGTGAGATGTGGTCGGAACAGAGCAGAAGCAGGCTTATTACTTGGAATAGAAAAAAGACATTTATTAAATTACATGACAATAGACAACAAACACAAGAAAACAACTCAATTACTTAAAGGTAGAATAAGAAACTTTTTACAACACTTTTCCTCCACCCCCCAATTTCTATCCTTTACAATGCTCAACAGTTGACACCAGCACGTACTCTCATATCTACTTGCTTAAACCTTCCACCACCCTGGGTTCCTAACAAGCCATTATCCCTTAAAAAAACAATCTTCAATCCATCCAGAGAAAGAGAGCGAGTCTCTCTTGCACCACAGACGCCCCACAGGAAATACAGGTCCATCCTCCCGTGCTCCCATGTCACCCATGGCACCACCCAGAAAATTCTACCATGGTGACCCTCTCCCTCCCTGTTACAGTGCTCTCACCACCGTACAGGGACTAAGACTAGATAGGGCTCTTTTAAGGATGTTTGGCTCAGTACCAAAAACCAGCCATCTCTTCCATTGGGACTAGCAGTCCCCCCCAAATTCACCCCTGGGGCAGAGGGCTCCAAAAACAGGCCACAGAGTTTTTGGCTTTGAACTAAAAAACATCCACCCAAAATGCAGTCTCATTTATACTCAGAAGAGTCAGGGTCTGTCTATGGCTCCCATTACGCAAGAGCCGTCCAACTCAAAGGCCACTCGTCTTCATCTCTGGCAATCAGGAGAGATTCTTTTCATTTTCCTTTATCATCTTGGTCCCAGGCTATTCTCTCTTGTCTAAAAAACCACCAGCTATGAGGAACAGTGTATGAGACAGTTCTCTTCTGCCTTAGAAAGAGTTAAAAGCTTCTATTCTCCCGGCGAGGTCAGGCACAGCAACTCCCACACGGCTCGCAACTCCGCTCGG
>VZDJ01000236.1:509176-609033 GCA_008694505.1 Cyanoderma ruficeps
CCACCCCTCCATCCTGACCCAGCTCCTGTCCCGTTCCTTCTCTTCCCCCCCGCTTCTGGAGCCCAGGCCTACCCCAGCCAGGCCCACCTGGCTCTCCCCTCCCCCAAAGGGGAGAGGAGAGAGATGCTCCCCTGCTGAAGCAGAGCCAGGAAAAAGAGGAAGTATGTCGGGAGTCCTCGTTTCTAACCTCTTGTGTCCTCAGAGACGTGTCCAAACTCTCAGTGGCCACCGAAGATGCCAACATCCAACCTGGCCAGTTCAGGACTGACTATCTGCCTTTTTCTCCTTAGTTGCAGGAGGCCATGTGGTGCCAGCAGTGGTAATGTCCAACAACTTGTCTTTGTCTCAGCAGCAGTGTGGAACTGGGTCAGGGTGGTGAGCACATTTTAGTGTAAGTCACTCTCTCTTTTGTATGCTTTTGTCATTAATGTTCCTGTTGCTGTGCATTTCTTGTTGTTTGTTTTCAGCAAATTGTTATCTCAGCCCATGGTCTCTGCCTATGTTCATCTCTCACCAGAGGGAGGCTAATTTGAAGTTAATTCCCAGCTGGTTTTAAACCACAACATTTAATTTGACTGTGAGAAAACAAGGGCATACACTAATAAAATAAGAGCATTTTAGACAAGTTTTATTAAGTTATTCCTCTGAAACAGAGAAGAACTGAAAGCTGATCTTCAGTACAGTATATAAATACGAACAATCAAGATTTAGCTGTTTAACCAGGGGCTGCTCCTATGGATTGACATGTTGTGCTGGCCTAAGGGAGATTTTTCCGGAAGTAACAAAGCCTCTCTAAGCAGTCTAACCTTGTGTATCAAAATGGGCCTGAGAAAAACATCTCTGATAAGAAAGAGGCAAGACATCCCAAAACAAGCTCGGCTGATAGACTGATACTATGTTGAATGTATCTGTAAAACCTCATCACTGGAAGAAAGAAAGTAGAAAAGACTGAAGATCCTCCTGTGAGCAGATGTTTGACTTTGGCATGTGAAAAATCTTACATATTAGAGAATTGTCCAGCTCAATCCACTGTTCAAAACCACACAGCCATACCATTAATGGTAGAAGCAGAAATAAATAAAGCATATAAGCATAATAAACATTCCTGTAGATGGATATATAAAAATATCAAAACATTAACTGGTGTCCACAGCACTTACAAATTTTCTCTTCTGAAGGAATGGAAGAAAAAACCTCTTAAATCATGGGGCTGTTGCTGTATACCTTGACATATAAAGTCAATCATCACTTCTAGAAGACCTTTGCATATCTCTTCTGTTTTGTTTATATGTTTAGCCTGCCTGCAAATATGGATCCCCTCAGACCCATGCCTTTTTTACCATACTTATTTCATTAGTGTTAGTACCGAAAAATTGCAAAGCTTACTGTGAATTTTATCTTTTCTAACAGTTTTGCAACCAGACGACCAGAAATATGACTTTGCAGATAGCGAACAGGAATCCCAGGAGTACTAACAATTCGAAGTGCATGTTAGTTTCTCTATTACTTGATCAATGCTGTCACTAATGCAAATCTATTCCCACAATGCATGGAGTGTCATTAATTTTATGTTGTTTACGTACTCTTGCCATAAGGTTAAGCAATTCCTACTATTAAGCTAGATGAAATTGCATTACCTTAATGAAATGCACTTTACTGATAAAGAAGAATGTCACTTTCACAAGTGGAAGCGCTGTTAGCAAATTTTTACGAGAGAATTCCCAAAATCATATCTTAATTGCTTGGACAGCTGTGTAGTTTACATAATGAGCAAACAATGCCAAGGTTTTTTATTTTCTTTGTCAGCTGTATTGGATGTTAGTATGCGTGGTGGACCTTTTTTAGGCCTTTTATTACTTGATTGCAAATCATTCTTCATTGCTGCCCAAATTTATGGAAGGACATTGCTCCCTGAGGTGCCATATCCTTTCAGGTCTGTAACTGAACATGACTGATGGCTCCAGTGTAACAGTTGCTTATTACGGCGCTCACTGAGCTATGATTGCTCCAATACTTTATGTTGGCAGATGTGTTTCCCTTGGAACAGCATCTCTGAGACAGAGGTCATTGATCAAACCCCCCTCTGGCTGTTCCATTATGTGCAAATTATTGCTAAAAGCAGAGAGACTGAGAAAGGGCGGGGGTGGGGGGGATGCATGTCTGTGTGTGTATACAGTCTGTTTACTGCAAAAATGAGGGAAAGAAAAAAGCTAAATTAAAGAAAATTAAGAAGAAAAAAAGCTGTCTAACTGGAAAAAATGTTTTTATAATGTGATCAAATGGTAGAGAAAGAAGGAAAACTATTATTTTGGAGGAGGAAAAAATGCATAACGTTTTCTTTTTTAACTGAGACTATTTTTGCCAGTGCTGTGTTGAATGTGTGTGTTTTTAGTGGTGGAATGGGTTAATGGATAAAGGGTTATTAAATGTCTCAGACACTTCTATTGACACTTGTTACATAAGGAAGAGAACATTTATTTTTTGGAGAATATCTTGCTACATAGTAGTGGATATTGACTGAGCTGTGCACCATTTCCAAAAAATCAGAAGAGAGACAAGGTTGTTGAGTTAGGTAAAAGACTGAATGAGACTATGGACACTCACTATCACAATCACTCTTTAACAGAATAAAGAGTGCCTTGATATGACACTGCTCCCCTCCCCTCCCAGTTGTTTCTGTGTACCTTTCTCAAGTACGCTTGCTTTTTATCCTTTTAGCAACAATAAAACCAGACACTGAAAGAAAAGTTTCTATAGATTTCATTAAGCTTTGCTTTAATGTTCTCTTTCTTCAGTTTTTAACCCATTATCTTACCTAGTCCCACTCTAGATGCCTCCCCTCCAATTGAATGAAAACTTACTTGTTTAATTAGAAAGCTTGCTATACTAGTCTGGTTTAGTTTCCAACTTTCCTGTTTAAACAGAAAATATTTGGGTGAAATCCATAGCTCTTGTAAATGGAGGTAAGCATACTCCAAAAATTCAAGGACTTGAACCAGCATAACTAGATAATTGTAATGATTTAAACCTATATAAATCTGAGTTGCCATATAAATGTTTAGGAACAACATTTTCTCTAAGGAGTTTTTGTTTTCTTGACAGATACTTTAACAGTGATTATGTTGGTTATGAATCAATTACCATGTAATTTTTTGTTGTTGTTGTTTTAGGTTTGACCTCTGCAGAGAAAAAAAATTCTGTTGTTTTGTTCCTGATGAAATACTAAGATTAATGTCTGGATAGGTTTACATGTTTGAAAGATATGGCATATAATAAAGTTTCATTTCCATATGAGGGCCTTTCAACAGAAGAAAAAATGAATTAAGATATTATTTGGAAAAACACCCAAGAGGAGATAAAGAATTGCAAGCACACTTCACTCACATTGCACTTGCTTTGGTTCTGGCTCTTGCTCAGAACATGGAGATCAGACTTGTACTCTACTGTGCGATTTCTGAACCATCACACCAGGCCAGGGTGTTTTTCTCTGGAAGGCATGATCATCTGATTATTCAGGAATCTTTGCCTTTTTTCCTTTCAAGTTATCCTGCTGAAATGTCCCTTACCCCATCAGTAAATGTGATTCAAAAAAATGTTTAATCCCTGTAATAGTGGCCTGCTGGGGGGAGTAATGAAACTAATGTATCATTTCTCCCAGTAAAAATGACTGAAAAATTGTTAGCTCTGAGACAAAATGTATGGAGAGGAACTGTTATAATTTAAAACTAAGTTATTTATTTAGAGACTGATTTGTGTTTCTTGTCTTTCCTTTCACCTCAAATAAGACAAAATTGCTGTCTCAGAAACTGCATAAGATCTTTATGGTCTGGTTACATGATGTACCAGCACTGTTATTATTAGTATCTCCTTCGTTTACTTGTGCTGGTTGCACTGTTTGCTACCTATCAAAACAAACATAAAATGAACATAGATCATGAAGTTATACCATGAAGCAACCTTCCCTACCTGAATGCAATTCCTCCTTTTATTATTTTAAGTAGTAAAGAAACTGTTAGAAAATAATTTTCAGTTCTTTTTGATGTGATATGAGCACTCTCAAATGAAAACTGGAACTAGAGAGTGCATGTAGAACTCATCTATTATTCTTCATACTTAGATATTTTTGACCAGTTTATGTTGTTCTGAAGAAGTTCTTATAGAGACAATATTGCTCTTGTAATTAAAGAGCAGGATCTTTTGTAGTTTTGGGGTAAAAAGTATCTAGAATAACTGATAGACTTCAGGTTAAGGATGACCAACATATTTTTTCTCTAGACTGTGATCTTGACAATTTTTCTTGGAATCCTCAAAGGCCCTTGCATTTACTCTCATGACATCAGGAAAATCATGGTGCCATTATTTAAATGTCTTATCCCATAAGAATGAATTACATTATTCTTTATTGTGTTAATTTTAAACAGGGAGGACCTTAGATAGCAAGGCATATGTAGCTTGCAAAGACAGACTTTCCAAATTAAAAGACAAATACTGGACATTTGCTGTAAATCCAAAACATATAAGGCACCACCCCAGGTTATTTTACAGCAGTATAGACATTGTCCTTTGATCCTTTTCTGACAAGGTATTGTCAGTTCTCTAGTGAACTGAAGTTCACACCTACTTAAAACACCTCTAGCTACAGGAGTTCAAGAGGGGCCTAGGAAGTTAACTGCTTAAAACATGATTAGTGACTAATGCTCAGTCAAGGGCCTTGGTATTTCCTCCTAGAAATTATGTGTCAGGCAGCAACCTATGAACCCAAGTCTCTTTTGATTCAGAAAATGAGTTTAAGTTTCTCTTGCTCAGTGGGATGAAATATGAGAAACAAAAGTATGCACAATCAATGAAAAATACTACAAATTTTTTTTTGGTTCTTCACATCAGGTCATTCACCTGTGGCATTAAAAACAGAGCCCAAAAACCCAACCTCTTGCTACGGCTGCCAGTTTTCAAAAATACCATTTTAAATCAAGAAATCTTTCTGGATAATGATGTCTTTATCACATATTCTTAATAAAATTTTTTTGCTGTCTTTTCTGGCTAAGAAAAAGTAGTTCCTTGAAAATTCCTAGCACTAGTGAAGCAGTCTGAGATGTTATGTCAGCAACAGAGACTAAACAAACGCTTAATAAAGCATTATAAACATTCTGTGCCAAATAATTCATGCAACAGATGCTATGCATGCCATATAGTATTTATTCTTGTAATAAATGCATGGACTTTTAAAGTCCTTTTAGAAATGACGGCAATATGTGTAACAGCACGTTGTTCAGCAAAATAGATTACCTGTTACTAAGAACATAGTTGCTACAAGTCTTTTACAATCATTCTGGAGCAAGAAAGGTTGAAAAAGCAGTCATTCCAGGTCAGTGAATATCTTGTCTAAGCCCCGCTGACTCTTTCTAGATGAGGAAAAAAACTCCCAGCCTTTCCAGGTCAATAAAAATATTTCAAGTCTGTGAATATCCTTAAAATGTTGAGAAGTCAATTAGAACAGTTTAAACCAATACAGTCATGATCTAGTCATCACAGCTGAACTATTCCAAGCTGTGTAATATCTTTTCAGGTTTTTAAAGGCACAAATTAGGACTGGGAATATAACAGCTCTCCTGACATGGGAAAATAAAAAGAAAGAAAACTCAAAACTTGACCAAAACCTTCAAATTAAAACCTCCTTTAATCATCAAAAAGTGATAAACTTAGAATAAATTTGTAGTCCAATTTTATTTTCTCTCCAATTTATAATCAAGTTGGCGTATTTCTTATATGGTCTCTACAAAGAAATGTGTTACTGATGTATTCCATAGTGTTCAAAAGTGGTGGTACTTTTAAAAAGTTTTTAAGCTGTTGAAATTAGAAGGAACAGTTTTAAGGAGCTTTCATTACCTTAGCAATCAAAGTCAGGACTGTTGTTTATGCTTGTTTCAAAAGTTCTTCTCCCACAGTGTAACATCACTATTAAAGGTTCATAATTAATAACATTGCAAGTTGCACAGCCTCATTTATTTAAATAACTGGACTTAAACTCAAATGTATGAAGTGACATTTCACTGCATAAGATTTCACTAAAGCACGATCTTTTTATTTCAATGTGACGTGATTTTAACTGTCCTGTAATGTATGTCTGTTGAGATTTCATTTCTTTTGATCTGTGTGTATTGTCTTGGACATTACTGACTAATCCACCTTTAAAATTTTGATAGTCTACTTTCTCTACAGCTTGCTTAAAAAAATATTAAACATACCTTCTTTGTTTTTGCATTTGTGTCTTCTACTCTTTCTGTGTAAGGAGCAGCAAATTAAAAAACAAACTGACAGACCTTTTGTATATTTCAGACATAAGTGCATATGCTTGTTTTTATTCATCTGAAATATCCTTGATGGCAAATAAGGAAAAGCAAGCTAGAAACATTAGAGACTAGAAATTAAGTTAATTCTGGGGAGCACTGATTATCTTAAAAGCTAAGGCAAACAAAACCATATGCAAGACCATGAGATGAT
This sequence comes from Cyanoderma ruficeps, assembly GCA_008694505.1. Classification (NCBI taxonomy): domain Eukaryota; kingdom Metazoa; phylum Chordata; class Aves; order Passeriformes; family Timaliidae; genus Cyanoderma; species Cyanoderma ruficeps. The sequence continues at coordinate 515,678 of VZDJ01000236.1, forward strand.
ACCAGTGAGCAAAAATAATGTGCTGAGGTACGTTAATATTTCTGTTAAGATAAAGAGAAAATGAAGAGGCTGCGCAGTCAAATAATACTATACACACTTAATGATTATGGGCTGCTTTGGGAAAAGATGCAGGTGTTCGTCTCTGTTGAAACTAAGGCCATTAAATAATAAAATATCTTCTAGATGAAGGTGGCAGTATTAGAGAATATATGCATATGAGAAACTAAATTCTCTGTGCACACATTCTGAGGCAGAGGCAACAATATTAGGAGTAGAAATTAGTTAATGCTGCTGATCTTAGCATCAACTGGTTTGGTATATAAGAGAGATAAAGAATCCTAATTAATACTATTGATAGGAATAGTTCACACAGTGAGGTTTAACTAAAGTTTTTAAAAGTCCTAAGTGTAGGTAAAATCATTATGCTTAGCTTCTGCATGGTAGGAAATGAAAAGTTAGAGGAGAAAAATCATCTTGTTCCAAGGAGATGCTTGTTTTTTATTCAGGAAATGACAACAGCTTGATGAAGACATATAAGAACAGAATTAATGGTGCAAAGACTCAAAGGTCATTTTCTAAGAAACCCAAGATGGGTCTCAGGAAAGAAATTAATGTGATTAAATCATGATCACAAGTGAATGCAAAATCATGATGTATATTGAAGTACAGCTTGCCTGAGTGTAACATAAGTTATGTTTCATGTCTGCAGACCACTAAAACACCATTTGACCAGAAGTAGTGTGGTTAAGAGTTAGAATTTGTGAAGACCAAGGACTTCTGGAGCTAAATCATGATCCATAACCTGTTGGTGTTATTCAATGAGCATAACAGTAAGAGCAATATGGGGGTTTATGTGGTCATTGGCAGAAAATGCCAATCACTGTCTCAGTAAGGATCAGTATTCTGATTTGGTGTTTCAAGAAAAAACGATCAATCTGTATTTCTGTTGAGGTTCATAACTGCCATAATATAAATGTGCGAAGACAATTGCCAATCAGTATGGAGCTTCAGCTGAAGTCTAATGAGAGTCTCTAGACAGACAAACTTCGAAGTAAGATTTAATAGCCAATTTTACCAGTGATTCAGTAACAGGTGATCTGGAACAAGGGCAGTTTCTTGAATTGCCTTAGGTAAAAGCAGTGGAGAGTAAGTAAAATGAACTCCAAATATCATTTGATGGAGTACAATAAAAGAAAAAGAGATCAGAATGGTTGATGATTGAAAAAAGATTAATGTGTTCCTCTGCACAATGATCATTTACTCCAGAAAAAAAAATCTTGATATTGCTTCCAAACATCACATGTTACAAATTGATAAAACAAAACCAACAATAACAACAATAAAAGGCTGTCTTCTGGCAGTTATTTGAAAAGAAATCCTGATTTCTATAGAACAACTGGGTACTGATGAAAAATACAAAAACTTTCAGGAAAACTTTGGACAGTGATGATTTCAGTGTTAAAGTGGTAATTCCAGACAAGTAAGAAAGGAAATAGGCAAAGATAATAAGAGAGAAAATCTGAAAAATTTAATGGTATGTATCATTATGAAACTGCTAGTTGATGTTTATCTTTCTTTTGAAGTCTGTCTTAAGACATTTTCTAAAATAACTAATACTGGCCAATTTTGAAAAAAACCTAATAGTTTAAAAAAACATGGTAGTAATGTTCATAATGGAGCTCTATGCTCTTCAAAGAAACTCTTAAAATTTTTTTGCATCCTAATATAATGGAAGGATGTCAAAGGAGTGAGAGGAGGGCAGACATGATTCTGTCTCTCCATTTACTTAACTCTTTGCTGTCTACATTTTCCATTTTTTGCTTATAGTTCTCCATACATTACAGCATTTAATTGGAAAGTGTTGTACATATTTAGGAAAAAGGATTTTGGCAGTGTTAAATAGGAGGCACGTGTGAACTTAGTCACATCACAGGTAGCATGTAACAGCTTGCTTAGCAAAATGTTTTAAATACAGGACATCCTTATAAGTTACAACAGTTAAAATTTTCTTGATACTTGTGCATTATTGTCTGCATGTCCTGCTATTTCAAGACAAGGAGAACACCCTTTCTAAGTACCTATTAAACGTATTTATATTCCTTGTACTGGCATATCACTGAACTTGAGTAAAAAAGTTCATTTTCTTGAAAAAACCCATCAGAACAAGAAAACTCCTGAACTTCCTATGTCTTTTCCAGAAGAACCAGTAAAATATTACTGTCACATCTCTCAGTATTGAAGAGGAACAAAGGCTCAGTTATGTCATACTTTTCATGATACACAAGACCAGGTAAAATATTTCTAAGGAAAGTTAATAATGGTCATGTAGTGTTCAACATTGTTTCTGTTTTTTGTGTATATGGAGAATGTGTGGAGCATTGGAGATTTTCTGAAATTACGTTAACTGGCAAACAAAACCTTTGGGACTTCCAGGTGGTGGAATCACTGACTACTAGAATGAGAAGTTTATTTCCTGCAAAAGCAATGTCTCTTTGAAAATTGATTTCTGATTGTAATGCCATTGTTTTCAAATTAATTGTAAAGACATAATTAGCTGCAGAACAAAACACAAATTTGGCTGCTTTGACATTGGCTATAAAGCAAGCACTGACTAACACTTCAATCTGCTCCGTATACAGAACTGTATGGATACTAGTCTGTAGGTCTGAAATACAAGAGTATTTTGCTAAAAATCTTCATACTGGAGACAGTAAGAATATATAATCTTTAATCTATCCAATCACTCCTATCCTTAAAATTGTGGAAGGAAAATCATGGGAAGCAGCAGACCAGTAAGCATCTGTGCCTGGGAAGATCACGTCACACATGCTTGTGGGAACAATGTTAAGGCACATATGAGACAAGGACACAAACAAAACAGCCAGCACAGCATCATTAAAGGCAAGTCCTGCCTCACCAGTCTGGTGGCCTTCTGTGACGATGTGGTGGCAACGCCCAACAAGGACTGACTGATGTCATCTGCCTAGAATTCTGTGAGTCTTTCCATATGGTATGCTTATCCCCAAATTTGACAGAAATGGATTTAAAGGGTGGACTACTTGGGGGATAAGGAATTACCTGGATGAATGCAGCCAGAGAGCTGTAGTCAATGGCTCTGTGTTCATGTGGAGGCTGGTGACATGGCTCTGTCTTGGGTCTATTGCTCTTTACTATGTCCCTTTAATATCTTTATCAATGATAAAGGCAGTGGGATTGTGTGCAGCCACAGCAAGTTTGTAGATGACACAGAGTTGAATGAGGCAGTGGGTTCTCATGGGCCCAGCTTCTCAATCTGACCTCCTGTCCTTCATGCTGCATTTCTTGGTGGTTTCTCTTCTATGTGGCATGTAAAGAACACACTGTTTAGGAGAAAAATCATTAAGATTTTTGGGGGTTCATCAGAAGTTTCTCATATGACTTTAGAGATCACAGAATAACAGAATATTGGTGGAATTAGATACCTGATTTCTGCCCATTGCTGATATTTTGCATAAAAGTGGAAGCAGATGTACTTCTAGATAATGAATCTTTTGGATATCTGAAAGCATATGCTATGTCTTCATGTGCTTTTTAAACCATGTTAATTTTCAGGAATATATCCACTGGTCATAAAGAGAGATACTTTTTTAAAGTTTTGAATGTTAAATGGAAATTAATTACATTGAGTTTAAACTATCTGAACTAGAAGATAAAACCGTTTATGATTTTCCTTAAACTTACTGGTTATTGGAGAAAATATGAGAATTGCAGATTTCTTTACTGGGAGTACGAAAAAGATCCTTTAAGTTTTAAAGTAGCAGTGGGGTTAGCTGAGGAATATGTTTAATTCAGACAAAATTAATTTGATATTTCAGTAAAAGATTACATGTAAAGGATAGACAGGCTTTACTGAGAATTAGTTATTGCCTAAACTGAGAATCCAAAGTGAAGAAACTATCATGAGAATCCTCCACTGCTTCTGAAACAAAGCTTGATTTTCTTTTGTTATTAAATATTTTATTGCTTTTATGGCAAAGGACATAACATGAACAGCATATCTTGCTGTATGATTATGGTCATTTCTTTGCAGTGCTTGATCAGAAGCTCTTATCCAACGTGGGGATCACTGTTTTCTGCTTGATACAGAGGTACAGAAACACACTCATGCTGCATACATCCAGCTGGTTGATTATTTAGGCATCTGGCAGTGTTTCTTAACTGATATTTTGTATGATATTGAAGAAAGTAAACGTTTTTTGCTGTGTCTGTGTTGATAAAGCATTTGTTGCAATCATCCCTTCTGTGGAAAATTCACATGTAAAAGCCATTCTAGATGTTTAGTAAATCACCTTTACATTCCATGTGTACATGGTAGGGAGTACAATGATTTAAATAACAGTGAAGGAAGACTTGTATTTTTTAAGGGAAGACTAGACCTAGTATAGTGGGATTCTTAAAAGGCTGTGGGAGGATTAAAAGGCAAAAACCTGACAAGGCAAAGCTTAAGAAAGAAATAAAAATATCCTTGGTCTTATTTCTTCAATATGGCAAGATACTATTAGAGACTATGCGGAGTTTTCTGAATACTGGTATTGCTCTGATAGTCTATCTACCCTGTATGTAAGCACATATAAATATTGCTAAATCACTGCAGCTGTTCTTGTATTAAAATACAATACAAAAGTCCATCTATATTTCACCTGAGAGATAACTAGCATGTAAGTGCCGTGTCATCAGCAGTGCTGTGTCGGGGTGCGTGCCTCTCTGGTCAGCCTGGCCGGCTGGCTTGCCCAGCACGCTCCAGCACGCTCCGACAAAACTGAGGTGGGCTCTTGGTTCTGCAGGCCTCCAAACCTTCTGCTGCTATGGTTCGTGGCGATGAAAGAAAGAGTGACCTCTCGGAGGTTATATAAATCAGGGTTTATTGGGGGACAGGGGACCCCGTCACCCTAGATCAACAACCCCAGGAGAGATGCAGTTTCTGGGCTCGGGGGTCTTTTCAGGGCTAGCTCAAAAGGGGTGGATACAATCTCCAAGCCAATTAACAAAGTATACATTCCAACTAAGTTACATAGCTCATAATACATCAAAAACTTAGGTAGAGTTTCTGGGGGGGGGCCCAGGCATCAAGCAGACTCTTCCAAGGCCCCTGTCCTTGAAAAGCAACACTCTCCCTAACAAGCAAAAATTTTATAATGAACAGACTAATTAAAAACCGTCTCTAGGCAAAGAGAAAAAAAACCACATACTAACTTCTGATAAGAAAACACTCTACAAACAACAAAGGGGCCCATCTTAGGCACATAAAGCTAAACTAAACTTAATATAAAACTTTTAAACAATCCTGCAACACCACACCTCCCCCTTTTTTTATTTATTTTTTAGGGTTCTGGAGTATAAATTTCTGAGTTGCATTCACTGCTGGAGGCAGAGTCTGGTGGAAATTCAATGGCAGACACAACAGAGTGCACCGAGGGGGTGGTAGTGGAGGAAACTAAATTTACAAGCAGGTTTTTCACCACACCAAAAGCAACAGCTATAACTAACACAACAAACAAAATCAACAGTCCTGTTTTGATCCAGGAGCTGACAATGTTGGAAAGTCCAAAGCCTTTAAATATGTTATCAAACCAGTCACCCGTTTCTTGCTTGATGGAGTCGACCATTCCCCGCAGTTGTTGGATAGATTTTCTGACGTTCTCTGCTTTGGATGACAGATTAAAGCAACACAGCCCCTCAAACTCCTCGCATGAATGTTGGTGTAATAGAAGCAAATAATCAATGGCAGCGCGGTTTTGAAGGGTTGCCTGCCTGGTAACTTGCTCGTCTGATAGGAGGTCACTTATGGCTCTAGTTGTCAAATTTGCTTGTTTGGCTACCCAACATTCCAAACGGCCTAATTCACCCATAGACTTTGCTATGGAGACCCAGGGCAAAAAGACAGTCAGGGCTGTGGCTTTTGCCCTGGACCAATGAAAAATTTCCGAATTACAATCTGGGTCAAGACTTGTCAGATCTCTTTTTTGGATTGGTGCTTCGTGAGAAACCTCTTTTTTGTGCCAATTAAGGACTTGAGTCATGTTTGGGGTAAACAAACTCAACTTGCCTAATGTGCATGGGCCTCCGATCAGTCGAGCAGGGATGCCTGTGAAAGCTCTGTCACCACAAATAAGGAAAAAACCTTTGGGGAGGGAACGGGGAAAAGGTTTGTTGGTGGCAGAGGAAAAAGTGGTAACATGTACAATTTTCTTGCACCAGTTTCTTGCTACATAAAAATCTTTGATTTGTAACAAATGATAAAACAATTTAGCTTTGTCTAGTTGGGGGGTATAATTAAAATAAACACAAAAAACGGCTTTCGAGGACCCAAGGAGGTCTAATTCTTGGGGCTCTTGTGGGGCACTTGGAAGGGAGTTTGACCACTCCTTCCAAAAAGCAAGGGGATTTCTAACAAAAGCAGAAGGAGAATCACCAACTTCTACAAAGTGAGTAACTTCTACAGGTCTTCGATTGTATTTCTGTTGTATTTCGAGGAGTGAAAATGGGAACTCCTCTTCTTTCATAGGGATCCCTACCAGGCAGGAAGACATGGGATTTTGGGTTGCCGTAGAGGTCAGGCAGATGTGATCTTGGCCTAAACTTTGTGCGAGGGTTTTCCACACATTGGCTTTGGGCTGTGGGACGATCCAGGGGATGGTCACTGACGGGAAACTGAACAGCATGGCAAGGGTGATAAGTGCTGTGCTGCGGACCTCCATGCCAATCACTGGGACAGCAGTTCTGTAACTTAAGAAAAAGGTTCAGTTAAACAACCACTGAAAACACTCATCTGAGGGAAACAGCTCTTCCACTTCCTCGTCATGCCAGAAAACCCAGGAGGGAAGAGTAATTGGGCAAAGAGGGCTTGCCTCTGGACTTGCCTCTTCTTTTTCCTTTTTCCTCCTTCTCCAGGAGGCCACAGTGACCTGTGGTATTTTTGTCTCTGAAGCTTTGGGGACATAGGGTTTCACGTTGCGGGAGGGGATCCACCGCAAACCGGTAGGAGTGGAGACGCAGGCGTACCCACGCCCCCAGGTGACCAAATCGTGAGGGCCCTGTGTCCTCCAAGTTTCGGGATCTTTGACAAGGACCTTTGGCCTTTCATGGGGCTCTAACTGTGAACTCCCACGAAAATGCCTTGTCACCGGCGGGTTCATGGACTCAAAGGAACAGTTAAGAAAATTCAAAGTGAACAAGGCACGGGCTAGTCTTGCAATCGGTGATTCAATTTTGAGGGTCGGCTGCTGTTGGTTGAGGACTCTTTTGAGGTTCTGATGAGTCCTTTCCACAATTGCCTGACCAGTTGGGGAATGGGGAATGCCAGTTTTGTGCTCCACACCCCATTGCTGAAGAAAATTGCGGAATTCTCGGGATTTGTATGATGGCCCATTATCAGTTTTGAGGGATTTTGGGATGCCCAGAAAAGAGAAAGCCTGGATGAGATGCTTGATAGCATCACCAGTCTTCTCCCCTGTGTGGGCAGAGGCAAAAACAGCTCCCGAGAACGTGTCCACAGAGACATGCACGTACTTCTGCTTTCCAAAGGGGGCAAAGTGCGTGACGTCTGTCTGCCACACTTCACAACTGGACAAACCACGGGGATTCACGCCTGTGTGTGTGGGTGGAAGGGCATATTTGTGACATTGTGGACAGCTGGCCACAATCGCTTTGGCCTGATCACGGGTTAAGTGAAACTGCCGGACCAGACCTGGCGCGTTTTGATGGTGAAGCTGGTGGCTGATCTTGGCCTGCTCAAAACGATTTGGCAGTGGGGTCACTTCAACAGGGGCAGCGAGAGCATCAGCTCTCCTGTTTCCTTCTGCAATGAACCCTGGGAGCTCTGTGTGTGACCTGGTGTGCATCACAAAAAAGGGTTCCCTCCTGTGGGAAATTAATTTGACAAGCTTAGAAAGCAACTGAAAAAGGGCAGTGTTGGACACTTCTTGCAGAACAGAATGCTCCGCTCTAGAAACTATCCCTGCAACATAACTTGAATCTGTTACTAAATTAAAAGGTTCATGGAACGTCTCAAATGCTCTGACTACTGCTGCGAGTTCACAAACTTGGGGCGACCCTGGCATCTCAACAACGTCTGATTCCCACCGCTGAGTGAGAGGGTCCCGCCAAGTCATGACTGATTTGTGGGATTTTCCAGACGCATCAGTGAAAATAGTTCGAGCATTGAGAGGTTCTTTGCTCTGAATACTTTTTAACTCTAATTGAAATTGAACATCCAAATTAAAAATTTTGTGGGCAGGTCGATGAATAGAAATTTGGCCAGGGTAGTTATCTAAGGCGAACTGCAGTGCTTCGTTCTCTTGAAGCAGGTGTTCTAGCATTGCTTTTGTAATTTGACCTGAACTTAATTTGATTGGCATGTGAATGAACTCAAAATCACAACCAGCCAGTTCTCTGAGGCGAACTCTGGCCTTCCGAATCAGATCAGCCATCAGTTCTTGTGGCCTTGTCATCCTTTTGGACCTGTGGTGGCTCAGAAAGACCCATTCTATAATAGAGAGAGGATCTTCTTTGCCTCGGTCCTTTTTCAATGGTTTGGGTGTCTTTCTGTCCCATTGAAAAATCATCCCGTGGAGATGTGGCAACTTTCCTAATATGATAAAACGAAAAGGCAGGTCAGGCTTACATCTGTTGGCCTGTCTGGTGGACAATAGGTGTTGAATTTTCTCGAGCGCAATTTTGGCCTCTGGGGTGAGGGTCCTAGGGGAACTCAGCCCCTCTCCCCCTTTCAACAAATCGAAAAGGGGGGCTAGGTCTTCGGTGGAGAGACCCAGCCATGGCCTCACCCAGTTCAAAGCTCCACACAGCTGATGGACATCTGCAAGAGTCTGAATTTGGGTCTTGATTGCCAATTTTTGAGGAACAATGGTCCTCCGACCGATTTCCAGCCCCAGGTATTTCCAGGGTGGTATCTTTTGAATTTTGGACTCCTGCAGTTCAAATCCTGCAGCAACCAGTGCAGACACTGTGAGGTCAAGCGCGTGTGCCAGCAGGTCATCGGTTGGTGCGCAAACCAAAACATCATCCATATAATGATGGATGATGGCTTGGGGCACGGCTGCGCGGACTGGCTTGAGCAGGGAGGAGACATACCATTGGCAAATCATTGGGGAAACTTTCAAGCCCTGGGGAAGAACTTTCCACTGGAACCTTCTTCTGGGAGCTTCTCTATTTAATGTGGGCACCGAAAAGGCAAAACGAGGTGCATCGTCAGGGTGGAGGGGAATTTGAAAAAAACAATCTTTTATATCAATGACAGTCAAATTCCAGTTTTCGGGGAGCATGGTTGGGGCAGGCATCCCTGGTTGAAGAGGTCCCATGTCCTCAATTACTTCATTAATTTTGCGGAGGTCGTGAAGGAGCCGCCACTTGGTCTTATCTGCTTTCTGAATGACAAACACTGGGGAGTTCCACGGTGAAGTGGTTTCCTCAATGTGGCCTTTTTTCAGCTGCTCTTCCACGAGCTCGTTGAGCGCCTTTAATTTTTGTTTTGAAAGCGGCCACTGCTCTACCCAAACTGGTTCATTTGTGAGCCAATTCAGTTTTTGGGTAGGGCGCTCTTCAGTGACCGCTACCTGAAAAACCTTTGGAGGGTCAGGAATGCCAATTGTGACTCCCCACTGAGACATCAGATCTCTTCCCCACAGGGGTGCATCAAAATCCAAAACAAAAGGGCGTAGAGTAGCCAATTGCCCTTTTGGCCCCTCAATTGTTACCACGCTCTTTGACTGTTTAGCCAATTGCAAACCCCCAATACCGTTGACGTGCTTGACCACGTCCTGCAATTCCCAATGTGATGGCCATAAATGCTCTGGAATCACGCTAACATCCGCTGCTGTGTCCCACACTCCCTCCATGCGTGTAGAGTCGTCACCCACAGAAAGTTTACAGTAATCTTTTGGCCTGTTGTAGCCTATCTTTTTTACCACAGCGACTGTGGTGTCTTTGTCGCTCTCTCCCTCACCATTTTCTGTGGTACTGTCTTCTGGACTCGCTTTTATTGCAAGCCCCTCTAATGCATGGATGGCTTGGGCAATTATTTGCCCCTTTGGTAAAAAGGTGGGTGGGTTTTCAGTGCGCAGCCACACCACAAACCGCTCTGGGTCAGTGGTTATCGTCCCAGGAGCTATTTGTATGTCTGGGGGGGTAAACTTACAGTCTCCAATGACGACAAATTTTGTTTCCACCATGTGCCACGTGCCGGGTTCCTTTGAGACCACGGCTGTTTTCCAATCATTGTCCCGCAGGTGAAGAGGCTCAGCCAACTGGAGCCTAAAGGGCTCATACCTGTTGGTCGTTGTCAAGGATCCTGTTGGCTCAGGCAATGTCGTGTGCCTCAGTTTCCCTTGTTCTGTCAGATCCTGTGAAGAGAGAGACAAATCTGGTTTAAATGACACCTTATTTCTCTGAGGTTTCTGGACTACCCGATTTTGGTCGTCACGCTGGGCAGTTTCGCGCTCTCTACTTAGTTTTTTGGCTCTTTGGTGGTTTTGGTTTTAGGGTTCCCACTCCCCTCAATTCCCCTTTCTTTTAAAAAACAGTTAAAATGTTCCTTCAAGGGACATTGGTTAGACCAATGCCCCCTTTTCCCACAAAGGAAACACGGACGATCGGCCTTTGCAGGAATGGTCTTGTTCTGTGACTCTGATGTTCTCGGCGTCACTTGGGTTTTTGGTGTCTCCACAGCAGCAGCGGTGATTTTCGAGCGTGCTTTTCCGTCTTTCAGGGTTGGTCTCCTGGGCAGCAGTGAGACAGTGGAACTCACGGCCTGAAGCATTTCTTGGAGTGGAGGAATTGTGCCTGGCTTCCTGGGCACCAGCATGATGGCAGCTCTGCACTCCTCGTTTGCGTGGGAGAATGCTATCTGTTGGATTACTTCTTTCTTTGCTTGTTCTCCAAGCACCTGTTGTTCCACCGCTGTTGCAACCCGTTCCACAAACTTAACAAAAGATTCTTGTGGTTCCTGAAAAATTTCTAAATAAGATTGTAAAGGCCCAGAGGGCTGCATTTTAGTAAAAGCTTTAAAGGCTTGTTCAGCTGAAAATTCCAGGATATTTTGGGGAATGCTGGTAGTTTGGTTGGTGGCTAATTCCCAATCACCTTCCCCAGTTAGGTGGTCGAGGGTGATCGGGTTTCCATCATTGTCTGTGGCAGTGGCAGGGTCTCTTAGCAGGCTTGGGAGAGCATCCCTGAGCAAGTCTTTCCAAGTGATCTCCCATAGTTCGAATTCCATCTTACTAGAGAGACACTTGAAAAGTTGTTTTAAATCAAAAGGGACAACTGTCACCCCAGAAAAGGAAGAGGACAACAAACCTTCAAAGTATGGACTATTCCGCCCATACTCTTTTAAAGCCTTCATTAGCTCTTTAATTACTGTTTGGGACAGTGGTTTCCAAGTGGCAGCATTTGCCCCTTGTCCCCGTGTCCTGTGATATACAACAGGAGTTAGGGTAGGAACACGGTTCTCGGGCTCCTGCCGCTCCCCTTTTGGTTCCCAAAAAGGGGTATCAGCAGTGCAGGCAGCCGGGTGAACGTGGGAATTAGAAACAGCATGGGGATCAGGCTGCCTGTGAGGGGCGGCCTCAAAGGGGGGTGCAGTGGCTAGGGAAACGCCAGCAGGGTCGGAGCAAGGCGGGACAAGGGGGCTGGCCGCTCCACCTTGCTCCAGAGAGTGTGGCACAGCCTCTGCGGGGAAAAGCGGGGGGCAGACCGTCCCTGCGGCGGGCAGGAGGGGGGGAAAAGCCGTGCCTGCGACAGGCAGGAGCTGGACCGCAGCGGGGAGGGATGGGGTCGGGGGCACGCCCGCGGCAGGGGGAGGAGGGAGGGGGGGTGCGTTTGCAGCGGGCAGGAGCGGAGCCGCGGCAGGCACGGGCGGACCCGCGGCAGGGGGAAGCGGCGGGAGAAGGCGCGCACCCGCTGCAGAGGGAGGCGGGGGGAGGTGGGCGCTCGCAGGGGGCAGAAGCGGAGCCGCGGCAGGCAGGGACGGGGGGGCGGCACCGCCGGCGACAGGCAGGAGCGGACCCGCGGGGTGGATGGGGGGTGCTGCGGCCGGGGCAGCGGGAGCAGGCGGGAGAAGCGGGCCATGGGGGAAGGGAGAAAGGGGGGGCAGGAAAGGGTTAGTTGCAGGGGAATAAAATGGATTTTGGGGATAAGAACCTTGCGAGCCAGGCAAACAATGAAAGCCTGACTGCACTGCGTGTTCGCCGCGATTATTCAAACTGTTTTCTCCGCACCGCGAGTAGGAACAGGGTGGGGGCGGCCCCTCGCCGCCGCCTCCCTGCGAAACGCTGCAGCCGCTCTCGCCGCCGACCGCGGGCGGGTCGGACTGCGGTTTCTCCCCCTCCGAAAACCGAACCCTGGGTTTGTTTCCCGGGACAGTCGGGGAGGGGGAGGGAGGGGTCTCCAGGGGAGCCTGGCTTGCCAAACTGCCACTTGAGCCCCCGGTTTGGGCGGGAAGCTTGGAATTCTTAAAAACACCGGGGCTGGGAAACTCAAAACGAGCTGCTGCATTTTTAAGAATTCCTGATGGGGATTTTGGAGGTTTCGGGGAGCTAGGGGGGGATAATAAAAATGTGGAACTACATTGAGATAAATCGCTTTTTCTTTTTTGCATTTTCTGTATTTCTTTCAATGCTGTTTTTATTTTTTGTGGCCAATTTATAAATTTAAAAGCCTTTTTGTCCCCTGTTTTTGCTAACTGTTCAAATTTCTTACAAACACTTTTCCAAAACAAAATACTACTAATTAAATCCACATTAACATTTGGAAAATGCAAAAAAAGACATTTAACAAATTTTTTTAATTCTCTTTTTGAGTATTTCACTTTAGCAACTACTAAAACTCCAATTAAACTTTGAAAAACCTCTTTCTGAACGGTGGTTAATTTGTTTCCCATTGCAATTAGATGTTATTATTTTTGTCCACCGTTCTCAGCCACAAACAAACAAACACGGTTTTCCTACTGCGGGCTTCCAGTTTCCCGGGGGAAAGGAATTTCGCGAGGGACCCACGCCCCCTCCCCCTTTTTCCCCGGGCCGGCTGCGCAGCCTTTGAGGTCTGAACACCTCTCCACAGCACACCCCCCTCCTTCCTGCAAAGGGGTATACTTACAAGCCCTGAGGAAGCCGTGAATGGATGTGACTTGCCACAAACCGAGAGGAATTCCTGGAAAACGGAGTTGCTCCTCTCTCCTGCCGGGGGGTCTTCTGGAGAACTCCCGTGCAGCGCGTGAAGTGCCAGAGGGTCCCGGAACGTGCACGAATGCGTCGTTCTCTCAAAGGACTCGTGGATCACAGGGTCCAGTGTGTCAGACCTCTGTGCTGGTCCCCACGCCACAGCAGTGTCTGAAGGTGTCTGCAAGCCTCACCGTTGGGCGCCAGAATGTCGGGGTGCGTGCCTCTCTGGTCAGCCTGGCCGGCTGGCTTGCCCAGCACGCTCCAGCACGCTCCGACAAAACTGAGGTGGGCTCTTGGTTCTGCAGGCCTCCAAACCTTCTGCTGCTATGGTTCGTGGCGATGAAAGAAAGAGTGACCTCTCGGAGGTTATATAAATCAGGGTTTATTGGGGGACAGGGGACCCCGTCACCCTAGATCAACAACCCCAGGAGAGATGCAGTTTCTGGGCTCGGGGGTCTTTTCAGGGCTAGCTCAAAAGGGGTGGATACAATCTCCAAGCCAATTAACAAAGTATACATTCCAACTAAGTTACATAGCTCATAATACATCAAAAACTTAGGTAGAGTTTCTGGGGGGGGGCCCAGGCATCAAGCAGACTCTTCCAAGGCCCCTGTCCTTGAAAAGCAACACTCTCCCTAACAAGCAAAAATTTTATAATGAACAGACTAATTAAAAACCGTCTCTAGGCAAAGAGAAAAAAAACCCACATACTAACTTCTGATAAGAAAACACTCTACAAACAACAAAGGGGCCCATCTTAGGCACATAAAGCTAAACTAAACTTAATATAAAACTTTTAAACAATCCTGCAACACCACAGTGCTGCTTTAACAACTGTTATTACCTTTGGATACAGGATATTATCTTCTAGCAAGGAGTAACAAGAAAGGGTGGTAATGTTTGTTTGTGAAAGCTGTGGTGTGAAACCCCAAAAGTTCGGAGGTAGAGTTTTACTTTCTCCTGGGCACCTGGTCCAGGTAAAGAATTTTAGTATGGATTGTGTATATTGTGTAATGGCATTTTCTCTCGCTTTTCTCTTATTTGGCTACCTTGTATGAGACTTCTTCAGTTTTTAAAGACTATAGTTGAGTTATGTACAATATTTTTGGCATTAAATTGCATATATTAGTATTATTTTTAATATACATTTAAATATTTTTACCAAAAAAATTATCATATATATTGTGATAGCACAGCAGGGCACAAGCAATCCAGGGGATCCTTCAAATGTGTTGGTGACAACTTTTTATACCAGTAATAGAGGAGTCAATGAGAAGAGGTGCAATTCTAGATCTTGTGCTCACTAACAGGAAGAAGTTGGTGGAGAATGTGATGCCCCAAGGCATCTGTGGCTGTAGTGACCATGAGATGCTGAAATTTGAGATTCTCAGTGGAGTGAGAAAGACATTGAGCAAGCTTGTTGCTCTGGCCTTCAGGAGAGCATACTTTGCCCTCTTGAGAGGTGTGCTAGGTAGAGTCCTGTGAGATAGAGCCTTGGAGGGCAGAGGGGCCCAAGAATGCTTGCTAATATTCAAGGATCACCTCTTCCAAAATCAGGAGTGGTGCATCCTAAAAAGGAAGAAATTGGGAAAAAAATCCAGGAGACATGTACAGATAAGTGGAACTGCTGTAAAAACTCAGAGGAAAAACCTTAGAAGCAGAGGTGGAAGAGAGGACAGGTGGCCTAGGAGGAATCCAGGGAAATTGTATGGGAAGCTAGGGATGAGGTTAGGAAACCTAAGGCCTACTTAGAATTGAGTGTGGCCAGGGATGTCAGACAAAAGGAAGGGCTTCTACAGGTATGTTGTTAACAAAAGAAGGATAAGGAATAATGTGGGCCCTCTCTGGAATGAAATGGGAGATTGTGATTATGGAAAAGGCTGAGGTTGTCAATGACTTCTGTGTTTTAAACCTTCAATAGCAGGTGTCTTGGGAACACAGCCCAAGTAGGGAAAAGAAAATTCAGGCACTGGGAGAATCTATTAACATGTCAGAATGTTAAGAGGTTGGAAGGCATCTTAGACACCAACGAGCTCCAAACCCTCCAGCCATGAGCAGGGATACCTCCTGCTAGACTAGGTTGCTCAGGGACTTATTCAACCTGGTCTTGAGCATAGCTGGGATTGAGGCATCTACAACCTCCCTGGGAAACCTTTTCCAGTGTCTCACTACCCTCACAGTAACGAGCTTAATTTTATATCCAACATAAATTTATTCTCTTTCAATTTGTACCCTTTACTCTTTTTCCCACCACTGACAAGACACAACATAAGAAGGACATAGAACTGTTGGAGCAAGTCCAGAGGAATTTGTGAGATTGAAAAAGGCCCTTGTCAGAGAAGACAGGCTGAGAAAGTTGGGGCTGTTAAGCCTGAAGAAGAGAAGGCTGAGTGGAGATCTCATAGCAGCCATCCAGAATCTGAAGAGGGCTTAACCAGGAAGAGGGAGAGGGACCCTTCATAACCAACTGTAGTGATGGGACAAGGGGGAATGGGTTCCAACTGAAAGAGGGGAAATTTAGGTTAGATGTACGGAAGAAATTCTCTACAGTGGAGATGGCGAGGCATTGGAACAGGTTGCCCTTAGAAGCTGTGGATGCCCCAAACTTGGCAATCTTCAATGCCACATTGAACAGAGTTTTGAGCCATCAGGTCTAGTGGAAGGTGTCCCTGCACATGGCAGAGCAGTTGAAATTTGATGATCTTTAAGGTCCTTTCCAATCTAAACCATTCTAAAATGCTATTCCTTTTTAATTTGATTTACTGTTGTGGGATGTTTAAAGTTAAAATTTGCAACTCTTCTTTGGGTAATGATGGAAGTGTTAAAGCCCATAGTTAACACAAGTGTAAATACCATAAGAACAAGAAAAGCTTATACAATGTGATATTATGAAACATAATAATTTTGATTAATAAATATTGTGAAAGGAAGAAATATACAAGCATCTTATCTGCATTACTGGAAGATGTTTCTCCTTATTAGGGAAAATAAAACCCCCACCATTTCATTTTCTGGTTTGATTTTGCTTATTCAGGGAGCATGGGGCTAGAATAGAATTGCAATCAAATTATGAAAATAAACAAAAGCACCAATTGATTGAGAAATCATTAATTTTATTGAAAATTGTATGCAGAGTTTTTTCTGAGGAGGTTTCTTTAAATTGAGAGGTAGAAATGCTCTATCTCTAGTACCATCAAAGCAAGCTGTAGATATTTTAAAAAGAAGTGCAACATTTGCAATCAGCAACCTAACTTTAAATGTGGAAATATCTGATACCCATTCAGCACCAACTGTTCAGCAACATTTTGGTACTATAGCATGTCTTGTGGAAAAATTTCTGAAGCATAACCTGTCTGTCAGGTGTGACCTACTGAAGAAAAACTCAGAGTGCTGAGTTGAACAATAACTGGATTTTAGTCAAGTATTTCAAGGGAATAATGGCACTGAATGAGACTTGATAACTCTAAAGAATAAATAATTTACAAGCCATCTGATAAAATAGAGTTTGCCTAAAAGAAGATTTCTATATAATTGTATTTCACTTGAAACTACTACTTGAAGACTTCAAAATATTCAAGTAGTCTCTCTGGAAAATATGAACTGGGAAATATTAGTGTATAGGAACTGTTTCATTGCTAGTACTAATACAGAATGTTGAACTATGGTACATGATCCAGTCAAGCTTGGTGAGGCTATCTGATAAAAAGTTCCTCTACATGCCCACAAAGGAGCACAGAGACACACCACTGATATTATTTGAGAGCCAAATAATATCCATCTCCAGTTATTCCAGGCCCATCCCACAGGTCATCACCCAATCAAAGAAAGGCCCATCTCCACAAGCCCAGAAAATCACACGGACATGTGACTGCAGATGGGAACACAAACTGCAGATTCCAGGGGTACACCTACCTTGTCTGGGTCCTTCCAGAGCTGACCCAAGAGAGCTTCAGCTTCCATGCCCAGGTGTGAAACCCACCAAGATGAATCATGAGGAGCAATTTACCTTTTGGATTACGGTTGATTCAGGTTTTGAGACACATTATCACATGGGCAACAAAAGCATTTCAGGATTACACCAGACTTGTGATGGTATATTTAGGGGAGAAAGTTGAAAGAAGAGAGAGACCTGGATGACTGGGGGAGGAAGAATTTGGAGAAAATACAGGTGGAAGAGGATAAAAAGAACTGATCATATGTGATTGATCTGCTTGTCTGCCCTTCCCTGTGCCTGATCAGCACAGTCTGTCCTATTTTATTGATAAATTCTATCTTATTAATAAACTTAGGCTGCGAGTAGGAAGGCCATGTGTACATGATGCCAGTGTCTGGAATGTGGGTGAGTGAATGAGTGTGTCATGGCCAAGCTGCACCAGCTTGTGAATAGGTGAAGGGACTTGGGAGAAAGTGGTGGGTGGAACTATTAACAGCCAGGTCTAGATGTGAAAGTGCCCATGTGTCTCTAAGGGTGAAAACACATAAGTGTCTGCTACAGACCTTATATCCAGATGCTGGCGTGTGAGAGTCTGATCCACATTTTAAATGAGACTGCTTAGCACAAGTCACTTGTACACAGCATAAAACTGAATAACTGTTAATAGGCATTCTTCCAGATTGTAGCAGCTAATTTTAAATCAAGTAATAAGTCTGGGGTTTTTTTTGTTGTTGCTGTGGGGTTTTATTTGTTTGTTTGTTTTTGTTTTAGTTTGGTTGGTTTTTTTTTTTTTTTTCCNCTAAGTTTATTTCCTTGATTCAGTCTTTGGGCATATTTGCTTTGGAATTTGTAAATGCAAGATTATTGATTAAAATTAAAATTAGGTTTAGTTCCGTGAACTTCAGAAAGATGGCTGATCTGAAATAATCTTTCCAAATAAGCAGTTTTAAACTGAGTCTTTGTTTGGAAGCAAGCTGTTTAGTGTCCAGTTGTACTCAATGCCCCTGAGAGAGTTATTCCAAAACTGATAGTGTTCGTAAAACTTGTTGATGGGTTTTCAGGTCTAGTTCTACAGATGCAGCACTATAAGAAAGAATGAATAAAATTCTGGGGTTTTTTCTCACCTATCTCTTGCTGGTTTTAGCCTGGTGTTTCTAAAAAGCCCATTTATACTTACCCTTTCCTCTCAGCTCATAATAATTCCCAAACTGTTTCTTTTAGGGTGCTGTCTTCTGGCTGGAGCATTCTTTGGTTTGTCCTCACCATTTTGAGGCTTCTCTGCTCCTCTCACTGCCAACCATAATTTCTACCACTTCCTCCATTCTCATTTTTGGCATTATGTTCATTCTTGTCTACTTAAGAATGTCTGTTGTCAAAAAACCATTTTTAGTCTTCGGTTCAAATCAGGCAATTTCCAGTTCAGGCCTAATGGGGCAACAGAAGAAGGCATGTTGCATGTTTGGAAGGCACTGGGTTGAGAAGAGGTTTCTTGGTCTTCGTTCTGGTGTTCACCTCAAACTTGGTTTGGAGTGGCAGGAAAAACCCTATTTTCTTTCTGGTCCAAAAGACCAGATGAAATGTTGTGTGGAGACATCATCTATAGAAGAGTAGAATCTGAAAAGCAGAATATGCTTAGTCATACTAAACTTTAGTTTTAATGAAATATGAGCTAAATTTCACCAAGTCTTTACTGAATGCTGGAATTTTTCTATAATTGTGGCAGATTTAAAGACATTCTTAGTGACAAAAAACCAAAGTTCTTTAAAAGCAACTTCTAACAAATTTTAAGATCCTTTTCCAAAGCTGATTTACCATCAATGGAAAACATTAAATGTTTGACTCTCACGGGATAACTTCTGCATTATTTTGGAGAGTCAGGCATTTTACTTAATTTATTTCTGTGTTTTGTTTTAGTAATGACTTCAAACAAGCTTCTGAGGAAGACCCAATGGGTAGTGAGACTCCTCAGTGAAACACTCAAGAAGGCATGTGAACAAGCAAGAGATGTTGACAATAAGAAACAAGTAATGTTTGCTTTTCCTTTTTTTCCTTTGTTTTTTCTTTTTTTTTTTTAATGGACCATATCCAAAACTTCCCTTAGATGCTGACATTCAGAACAACGACTTAGAGAATTCATTTGATTTTGAAAGTAATTTACTTATTTATTGAATAAATCGAATATTTGAAAGTCATTTACTTATAATGTAGAAGTACTACATGCTCCTACCCAAAAGCTGATATTTCAAAGCAAAATCATAGGGTCATAGAATCATCAAATGGTTTAGGTAGGAAGATATCTAAAGATCATCTAGTTCCAAACCTTTTGCCAAGGACAGGAAAACTTCTCACTACACCCGGTTGCTCAGAGCTCTGTCCACTTGCCTTGACCATTTTCAGAAACGGGGCATCTACAATTTCTACAGGCAAGCTGTTCCCCACTACCATCACAGTAAGATTTTTTTTTTTTCCCTAATATCTAACCTAAATCTACTCTCTCAGTTTGAAATCATTCCCCCATCTCTGCAACAAGAAGTGCAAATATAACAAGTTTCAGGGATGTAATAAAATTATACTGGTCATTAGTAAAAGCACTAGTTTTAACATGGGGCGGGGGGGGAGTGGCTAAAATTTATCAGGTTGCTTATCAGCAAGAGACTGCAAGTTCCAGTTTCACAGAAAGTAATGTGAAAATGTTACAGTTTGGATATGCTGTGAGAGTTTGTCCTAAGTGGGTAAGGGCCTCCTTATGACACAGGAGAAAGGAGCAGTCTTTTTCCTAGGTTTTTTTGAGAGCAGATCCTGGAAAAATAAATATGCTAGAAAAGTCACCTTGAGTATTTAAAACATCTAGGTTTCAGTATAGATTTTAAAACTTGAAAAATT
This sequence comes from Cyanoderma ruficeps, assembly GCA_008694505.1. Lineage (NCBI taxonomy): Eukaryota > Metazoa > Chordata > Aves > Passeriformes > Timaliidae > Cyanoderma > Cyanoderma ruficeps. The sequence continues at coordinate 535,706 of VZDJ01000236.1, forward strand.
CATTAATTTCATTCCAAGGCTGTTTCTACCTCTGCATGTGTCATCCTTAGCCTTACAAGGAAACCTACATGATCCAGGGAAAATACTGCAAAGGAATTCAACTATGGCAGTGCCAATATTTACTCCTAAATGGATAATCTTAAGGTATTGCCCCAGGTTGCTTGTTGTCTTTGCAGCTTTGTTTTGTTAGGTGGTTTGGGTTTTTTTTTTTACTATCCATCCCTACTTTGCCTCACCATCTGATAAAGATTCACCGAAGAAATACTGCCCTGCCATACAATGCTCACAGACAAGCTTCTCTGTGTGTGGAGGCAAAAGGTGTGATATTTTAAAGGCAGCCTTTCGGGCCAAATCTGAATATTTTGGTTATTGGAGCAGAATTCAATTTCTTTGTATCTGTTTCTTGAGTTGCACTAGGAGATGGGGTCTACCATAATCCTTTGAAGTGATGCATCTTCTGATGGTGCTCTCTTCATCCAAAAGGGAAAGTCGTATGATCAGTCTACAATTTTATATAAATTTGAAGATCTTATTTGTAGTGGTGTGTTTTTGGTTTTATCAGTTCTGTGTATGCATTTTTTCCTTGCTTTTATACCATTTTTTATAAGTTGTAATGTTTTTTCCATGTATCCCATGTTTTACTCCTTTATGGTTTACACCACTTATTGTTTTTAATCAATCATCATTTATGTGACATATGGGTCCAGTCAATCACTTTGAAGCCTCAACCTGGGTCTAGAAAGTTCCAGTGAGGGTATCGAGTGATTGGGCAGGGTCCCCATTATTCCCTCGCTTGCTTTATTGATTTGTTATAATATTTGTCATTTATGTACAGGGTCACTCCCTTCACCCCACGGATTAGTCCCAAGCTGTGCCCTACCCCCTGCTCCTCCCCTGTTTATAAGGTGCTGTACAGAGAGGAACCCCGCTCTCATGGGGGAGAAGAAGACCCTTGTGGACATCAATAAGCTCCAGCTGCTGGTCCCCCTCAGAGACCTTCCTTTATTCCTCATCACTGTTCACACTTCTGCGGGGCAAAACCCCACAGGATCAGGGACGTATCCCAGGATACGGAACCGTACCTTCACTGCGGCCGGTGTCAGGGCTGGCCAGGCACCGCACCACTGCACTTATTCATGCTGGTTGCAGCATCATTATGAATTTTTTTGCTTGTACTGCATTTGTTTGTTTTCTGATGTAGAACTTGCAATGTTTATTAATTTCTTAGCATTTTTTTAAGCGAAGAGACCAAGGCTGAGTAAACAATGGGAAGAAAAAGTTCTTTTTCTATTGGCCTAAATTCCAATTGATGTTGATCTGACCAGAATTTATGCTTCTGTTTCCCCTTTTTTTGTTGCAAACACTTGCTCAGAAGAGACATCTGTTTATATGAATAATGAGGAATTACTGTTCTTCAGAAGAATATTAATATACATTCAATTATATTTGTTTATTAATATGATAGGCCTGATTAAGTAATGTTTCTACTGCTTTACAAAGGTCTTCTTCAGTCAAATAACTGAGAAGCAGAATTAATGCCATATAGCTCATGTGATTTAGGTGTACAGAACAAATGATGAATTAAAAATAATCAAAGAACTACAGTAACCAAAGTGAATAATTTGCAGCAGACCCTTGGGCAGATATGTTCACATAAAGTATTTATGGTGAAATAATGAATACACTCAGAAAATAGACTGTTCACAGATCATCTAACTGTGTTAAAAACCCCTGAGTTCTTTGAGTAATTTTTTTGTCATATGTATTTTATCATGGAGAAAGAAATAAAGGGGTCCCAAAGGGAATATAATCACATTCATCTAGACAGTTTGGGGGTAGAAAATCCATGAAATGGCCATTGGTTTAAATGATGTAACTCTTATATCTTACTTTTCCCAGAGACTCTGCTGTAGTCAGGTCATAAAAATACACACATTCTGATATCTTTGGCATATGAGGAATTCTTTCTTATAGTTCTTTTATTTCTTATATATATTCTTTCTTATAATTCTTATGGTTGTTTATGGTTGTCTGTAAGTGTAGTTTATTCCTGAAATAACTTGGTAGAATTTCAGTAAAAATATATAGTAATTATACATTTCCAAACCTTGAAATAATCAATTTTAGCAGATCTTTTTTATTCATGTTCAGTGTGATATGAAGATTAAGCAATAGACAGTCAATCAGTAAAACAGCAGATCTTTAAAAAAATTATTCTATCCCAGGGTATAGATGTGAATGAATTTAAACAAAAGACAACAGGTTTTTTTTTCACTCTTCAATTAATCACCTACCCCCTAAACACAATAATTAGGCTTCCCACTAGAAAAGACCATATTTATAAGAGCTGATGGTTGCAGTAAAAAGTGAGAAATTAACGACTTTTTCTGTTGAAGGCAGTTTTTAGACAAATATATAAATAAAATACAATTCTGAACACTTAGATAATTATAGGAAGTAAAACCTTTCTTAAGAATGATGCACATTTTATGTTTGTTACCTGACTTTTTGTCCTCAAATAGTTATGTTTTGTTTGAGGGAGGTTTTTTGTTTGTTTTTGCTTTATTTATTTGTTTTTATACATTTAGTTCATCTTCCTGCTCAAAATAAAATTAAAATAAAATGTATTCTATTCTTAATATCAAAAATTTTTCCCTAAATTTTTTTACAAGGTTACATTTGTTTCCTAACATGAATTTTCAGCCAACTTGGCATATGTTAAAATATCTTTTTCCCACATGAGGGCATCAGAGTTGTTCAACACAATATGTGGAAGACACATTGTTATGCTATTTAGATTCCTATTTTAAGAACATTGTACACACAGCAATCCTTCACAATTATCTTTATTTTTACTCCTAAAGAAGTATTTATCTATTTCTAAATGACTTCTGTTTCATTGCAGAATGGTGTGAACAACAGGATCTCCTTGGGTCAAATTCTGTTGACAGAACTCATGGGTTTATAATAATTACATTGTAAGCTACTGTTTGATTTACATGATATCCAGTAATAATAACAGGCTTTAACCAGAATATGGATCTCATAAAATAATTACATAGCTAAGTGTCTGAAACTTACTGTTTAAGTCTCACAACCAATGGAAGCAATTGACAGGGAAAGGATCCTAACCTTTAATGTGCTTTTATTTAATATTAATATAATGTGCTTTTCCCTGTTTGTTCCTGTCAGCTGCCTCACTGAACATGTGGGAAGTTAGTTATAGCTTGGGAAAAGAGTAATAGAGAGGGAAATGGTTCTGTTTTCAGAGTGTTTTGTTAAAAGTACTATAGCTACTAATAGCAATGACACAAATACTAACAGCATTGCCCAGTTCGTAAATGTCAGAAAATAACTGCAAAGGGTCAGAAACAGTGAACCATTGAAAGAGTGTGATATCTATCTCATATTTATCTAAGCTCTGGTTCACTAAGTTTTTCATGGTCCTTTTAATTTTTAAAGTTTTCATATTATTATTCTACCTAATCTTGCTGACTTCTTGCAGCTCAGCAAGTCTTTTAATTGATGAAGTTTAGTGTTGTTGTCAGTGTGGTTATACCTGAACTCTAGACAAAATTAATTATTTTCCAGACATGTACTGCAGTCAATGTCCATAATCAGGACCATGTTTTAATTCTATTATAATTTTGTTGAAAAGTTTAGAAGTGTCTTATATTACTTTTAAAATAATATAGCCTACTGTACATTTACAAAGAGGTAAATATGATCCAGAAGATCCCTTCCCTTTCAAATATTTTGATGTCATTCTAGAGCAACTTGGTGCATCATTTAATCTTTTTTATTTATTATTTATTATATTTATTCTTTTGCTTCTTAAAATTATCTAATGCAACTGTGATATATGGTGAGTATGGGGAGTATTTCTTAGGATAGAAATATATCTGTGATGTATGGGGAGTATTTGTTAGGACAGAAAATATGAATAAAAATTCACACGTGAGAAATCGTTGAGCAGATTCCCAGTGTATTCTCTCTGCCCTAAGCAAGCAGAGTTTGTTTGATTTTTTTTTTTTTAAATTTGATTCTGGTATAAGAATCAAGATATAATCTCTGACACAGTGTAGAATAGCATCTTAGCAAAATCGGCAGCTCTTACTACCACACTTACAAATCCCCTCAGGTTCCCACTAAGACAGACGCCCATTGATTTCTTTGTTTTCCACCTTCACAAGTCATAGATTTTCCTGTCTATCTCTAAGGAAAGAATATAGTCAGACTAATTATATACTTAATTTGAAAAATCAAAATGGCAACAGGTAGTGAAAAATGTGTTAGATGAAGAGAAACCTGCTTGCATACTTTTATTTTTTTTACCTTATCAAAAGTATCCTAACAAAGAGTTAATGAACTTTTTACTCAGCTTAATCAAGTTTAAATTATATAACTAGAAGAGTGAATAAACACACTTCTCACTTTAACTTGTTGAAGACAAGAATGTGTTGTCCCTATTTCCAATTTCATTTAATTTTCAGAAAGAAGCCTGGGATTTGGATCTAATGAAAAGCTTAAAGCACAGACTGAGTAGAGTCTTATTTTTAGACTGTTAGAACACACAGACTTGATAAAATTCCCTCCTCTCAGAGTTTTCAAACACTGGAAAAAATAATCAATCTGCGAATGACATTTGCTGCAGTAGTGATGCACTGTCCACCTAAGATCATAACCTTCACTATGAGAATTGGTAAACCCAAAAAACCACCTCCTGTACTTTGGAATACCCTGAAAAGCATATTTAGATTGTTCCAAATATCAAGTGAAAGTTACTACAGTGCAAATTCACAACTGGATTTTAGTTTTAGTTTTTTTCATTTTACAATCTATAGTTGTGTTTGAAAACTGGGAAAATGCAGAAAATGTGCAATGCAATTTCTAGAGAGAAGCCTAGATGGGCTGTACAAAAATTCCTCACAAGTAATTCCAAAAATTATATACATGCTTGTATTTTGGTAATTAAGATAAAGAAAGAATTCTTCTTTTTTTGAAAGATTTCTGATTTTGCCATTTTCTTGAACTTGTCTGTATTCCAGCATCTCTCCTGGTGAGTCTTTGAGAGTGCAGTAAGAACAGAAAAATATTTTAGTATGTGTTAGCACAGGAACAGACAGATAAAACACTTCCTCTGTTTCTGAATTATGTTTGCACTCTTTACTTCAACAGCTCTAAAATATTTGAGACTTCCAAAGTGGTGTGTGGGATGTAAAAGGGATAAACTAAAATACAGTGAATGCTGTCACTCAAAAAATCTAGTTATGATTAGACTGAGATGTGGGACTCTGAAAATAGTGATTGTGTGTAGTGGGTTCTTGTTCAGTGTACCATTTAAAAAATTAGTTTACTGGGTGTGTAGAGTTAGACTAGTTGAATGAACTTCCATTCTAACCACTTATATTAGGAGAGCTTAGCAATTTTTAAAAAGACGAACAAAGAAAGTTCCAGAAACCTCAGCAATTAAAAAAAAACAACCCAAAACCCAAAACAATCAAATAAATAAAACATTATATCTGCTTTTCTGTGCTATTAGGGGAAAATGGCCTCATGTCTACTGGCTGTTGTTTTGTGAAACTAACCTCTTGTATCTTCTATCTTAGAGTTATTCTTCTGTGCATTTTGCATCCTATGTGGTTGTAGGATGGAAATTTCCTTTCTGTCCTAGGACAAAGTATTTCAGTTGTAATTATCTGTAGAGCTGGCCCACAATGACAATTTAAAATTATATACAGTGTTTATACATTTTATTTTGCTTTTTTGCTTTCCAGACTTCAAAGTTTAGAGAGTTAATATCTATTCAAAACTGCTGTTCCTTAAACTACTAACCCTCAAATAAGTTGTGCAATGTATTTTCACAGCATCTATAATAATGTCTTAGATGCTGAGGTGCAGAATGCTGAGGCCAAATGTGTTGCTACAACTATTTTATAGTCCCATTCTGCTCCTTGGATAATTTACTTTGATTGCTTACCAGTTAAAGGAGACTAAATTTTGTTACAGCCTGATTCTCTACAAAGTGGCCAAGTTTCATTGACTTCACTACTGGAGGAACATCAGGTTACCCTGTGTTTTCTGTCTGATCATCCTGTGTTAAACCTGAGGGGGTAAAAAAAGGAAGACAGTTGGTCTGTGCAAATTTAAATATGCTCTTCTTTTTTCCTAAAGCTCGAAGTCCAACACTTTGCTTGTGCCAAGTCTGGCAAGGTATAATTTGTCTATCATCTTGCTTCCATACATATAACTTTACAAAGAAGTGATTCTTTCCTGTGAAACTTAAAATTGCATGTTAAGCAGGACTTGTTTCAGGAGGCCAGAAAGTAGAGATACATGCAAGGAATAGAGAAGTTTTACTCTTGAGGTTGTTCTCAACTGACCCAAGAAACCTCAGCAAATTCTTGAACGTGGAATAACGATGTACTGAACAGTACCCTGATGGTCAAGATGTAATACTCAAGACATATTGCACAAATCTATGATACTTTGAAAGATTCCTTTGTCGTTCCTTCCAAGTCAAGACAAGATCCCTATCAGGATGCCTCAGAGAGGCTTTTTTAGTCCAGGCTTTTCCTCCTTGTGCCTGAATTTCTGCTCTGGAAATCAATGTTTTATAGTCCAGATATGTTCAGTTAAATCTATTAATTCGCATCTGAACTGTTTTCCTCATAAATTTGAGTATCCTTTTTCCTATCTAAAGCTCAGCACGAAGCAAGATTGATTCTTTGGGACTTGACTGTTTTGAAGTGATGTGCCACACCTTTGCAGCTGCTCACAATGTGCCCAAATTACAGTTGCTTTCAATAATCTTCCTTTTACAACTGTGTGATTAAGGACTGATGTATCATCTTTAAAATTTGTCTAAATAATTACCTGGAAAGACTCCCCCATTTTTTTTTAATTAGTTACACAAGAGTTCTTGTATTGCTCTTCTTTTCTTGCTGGTTTTCTCTCTCTCTCTCCTTCTTTGCCTTTCTCTCTCTTTCTGCTTGAATAAATGAACCCATGAAGGTGAAATGTAAATTACAGCATATTCAGTGATATAAAAAAACAACTAAGTCACATGTACAATTTTTTTCTGACATTTTGTGAAGGAGTTATAGTGTGTGATATATATACTCTCACGTGAGGCAGCTATCAAATAAACAGCATTTATAGGAAATCCTTAATTGGGATCTATGCTGTGACTGCCTTCTACACTGTCTCTGAGCTACAGAAAGTTAGAGGGACAGTTTATGCTGAAATATATCCATCTGCTCATTTCATTTCGAGCTTGCACTCTACTGCCACTATTCTTAGGAAGTAACTAAACCTCACACTGACTGGGAAACTCTGCCTTCTTTTACCGCAAATGATAATAATGTTTTCTCTATTTTACTACAGTCTCTTGAGATTGTGACTGATTTGCATATTCTCTAACACTTAATTAACAATGTCACTTTCCCAGTGCCTTGAAAACAGTTTTCATTTTTTTCCTCGGCAGGCCTCCAACAATTACCTCCCACATTTTCTGCTGCAGTCCTTTTTATTACTTTAATGACAAATAATTGGACAGATTCTGAGTAATGAGGGTGAGAGCCAAAGGACTGTTGCATAGGAGACGGCTGCTTGTTACAAGACACTTTTAGTGGTCTCTAAATCAGATAGACAAGTAGAGTAATGATCATCTTGCAGTAATGAGACACAATTAAGAATCGCTGCAGCAAATGACAGAGCAGTCCATTGAACAATAACCTCCCTCTTCCTTTTTTCCAAAGAAGATCGAAGCTTAATTATAGCATCGCCATTTGCAATGCTATAGTTAAAGTTGTGTCAGCATTTCCATTATAAACCTGCTACTTTCAAGGGTTTATAACTCTCATGGAAAAAAAAAAAAACCTGCTTTGAGCTGGGAATTTCCTTGCAAAGACTTTCAGCTTGCTATTTAGTTTTTATTATTTATCCATTTATTTATTTATTTTACAGAGTGGACCAGCTCCATGCCTTTTCTAAATAGGCAGAGCTTCACTGGTGTGTCTGAAGCTGGAATAATTTGCATTTGCTGAGGATTCTTTTCAAGTGTTGTATGACTCCAGATGTACCAATGCACAGAAACTTATCACTCAAGCTGAGGAGCAGCAAATGCTGCTTTTGAGAGCAGCATTTTTTGGGTTTCTTAATATGTCAGACATCAACAGAATAACATAGTGCTGTGACAAACAAGTCTGGGAAATTTCTGAGGTATGTTGAAGGTAATTTTTTGTCACCACTACTCAATGATCCAGGTAGGAAAGAATCTCTCCTAGACTCATTATTTGGGAATAGAAGAGCGCTCTTGGCTCATGTAAGGTTAAGCAGCTGTTTTGGCCCCAGTGGCTTTGGCTCACAACATACCCAAGGTTGGAATTTTGGTGTAATGATAAAGAAGTTCTGTAGAGTTCCTAGCCAGTATTCTAAGAGAGCCAACTCTCTGTTACTCAGGGGGCTAATTAACAGTGTCCCCTGGGAATCTGCTTTTGAGGGTTATGGGATCCATGAGTACAGGTCAGTCTTTAAGAACCACTTCTTAAAAGCATAGGAGCAAGCAATCCCACTATGCAAATAGGGCAGAAGATCAGCTTGGCTGAACAGGAAACTGCTTATAAAGGAAAAAAATACTGCATGATTTCTGGAAGTGAGGTCAGTTTTGCAAGACAGAGCAGCAGTTCCCACAAGCAGGGAGCAAACATGAAAGAACAAAGTTCAGCTAGAGTTGAACCTGGCCAGTGCTGTTTCAGACAACAAGAAAGGCTCCAAGTAGGTGAACAGCAACAGATGACTAAGGAAAATACTGGACCAATGCTTATTGATGGTAGTCACCTAGCAAGGGAGGATAAAGGAAAAATGAAGGCATTAAATGCTTTTTTTCTTCAGTCTTTAATATTAAAAGTAGAGACCTTGGACTGCTCATTCCTGTCTGAGTCAGGACTTTGTGAGCAGTGACATACCATCGGTGAACACCAAAATTATAAGGAATAGGTTAAATCAGCTGAATGTTCATAAGTCTATGGGGTCTGGTAGAATTAATCTGAGAGTACTGAAGGAGTCTGTAGATGTTAAAGCTCTCAAAGATCTAGAGATTCTGGGAAGGCCTCCATTGACTTGAAACTAGCTGATATAACTGCAATTTATGGGTATGAAGGGTATGAAGAAGGTCCCAGGAAACTACACACCTGTTAGTTTAACCTCAGTATGTGGAGATTTTATGGGGAAGGTCACACTGGATACTGTTGAAATGCATTTAGAGATTAATGTGATCATCAGACACAGTCAGCATGGGTTCAACAAAGCCCTGTTTAATTTATTCTCTACCCCTCTCTGATAAGGTCACCTACACAGTGGATGAAGAAGAGGTGATAAAGTAGTTTTTCTGGAGTTTAGGAAGGCTTTTGATGCTGTCCCTCACAGTATCCTTCTGGACAAGTTATATAGTTGTGAGATGGGCAGGTACACAGTGTACTGTATGAAGAACTGGCTGAAAAGTAGGGCTTCAGGGGTTGTAGTGCATGGGACTAAAACTGGCTGGTGAGAAGTCACTAGCCATGTTCCTTAGTGTTAAATTCTTGGACCAGTTCTGTTCAATAATTTCATAAATTATCTAGATGAAGAAGTTGAATAAACATTATCAAGTTTGCTGATGATACCAAACTGAGGGTCAAGAGCCTTACAGAGGGATCTGGATAGCTTGGAACCTTGGGAAATCATCAGTGGCGTGCAATTCTTTAAGGACAAATAGCAGATTCTGCCCCTGGGATGCAGTAAAGCTGGGCACAAGTATGAGCTGGGAGAGGAGTGTGTGTGGAGCAGCCCTGCAGAAAGGGATCTGGGGGTGCTGGTGGGCAGCAGCTCAGGGTGAGTCAGCAGTGTGTGCCCGGGCAGCCAGGAGGGCAAACCCCATCCCGGGCTGCATCACACACAGCAGCACCAGCTGTGGTTGGGATCATCCTGCTGGATTCAGCCGTGCTGTGGCCTCACCCTGAGTCCTGTGTGCAGTGCTGGGCCCCGCAGGCTGAGATGGGTGGGAAGGTCCTTGAATAGTCCAGAGGAGGAGAACAGAGCTGGAAGGCACATTCTGTGAGGAGTGGCTGAGGGCTCTGGGTTTGTCTGGTTTGGAGAGAAGGAAGCTCAGGGGTGACCTCATTGCATGTACAGCTTTCCCAATACCTTTCCCAGATGGCTTTTTAAGGTCTCCATGGATGAACTGTCCCCAGTCCTCTAGACAACCGGTTGCTGTGCTCAGTTGACCTCCCAGTAAGAGAGTATCTCATTGCATTGAGGAAGCACCAGCTGTATTTCTGTTTGTGTCCTTTTCCTTGAATCCTGTCACTGTGTCCCACTGGAAAGAACCTGTCTCTGTCTTCTTGGTATCTTCCCTTCAGCTATTTGGAAACCTTAATGAGATCCCTCCCTGAGTATTCTCCAGGCTAGTCCCTGCTTTTTGAGTCTTTCCTCCTATGGGTGATGCTCCAGCCTCTTCATAGTCCTTTTTTTGGACTCTGTAGAAGCTCCATGTCTCTCTTGTAGTACTGAGCTCTAAACTGAACACAGTACTCCAGCAGTGGCCTCACCAGAGATGAGGAGAGTAGAAGGATTGTCTCCATTGACCTGTTGTCAAAAATTATGCAGCCTAGCCCAGCACATCCCTGGTGTTCTTTGTTGCATGGGCAAGTTGACTATTGTTCAACTTGCTGTCTGCAATTGTCTGCCATCATACACTGCAGGTTGCTACTCCCTACCAGCAGGATTTTGTATTTTCTTAAATTTAAGAGGTTTCTGTCAGTCCATTTGTCCAGTTTGATGAGGTCCTTCTGGATAGTAGAATTTATGGCCTTCTGGCATATCATACACTCCTCACAGTTTGCGGTCATTGGCAAACTTGCTGAGGGTACCTGGTGTCCCATCATTCAGACCTTTAGTGAAGATGTCAAAAGAATTGGAAGTAATACTGATCCCGTTGTACTCTAGTAATTATTGGCCTCCATCAAGACTTCATGCCACTGATCACCAAACTTTCGACACAATTGTTCAGCCAGTTTTCTATCTATCTTTCTGTCTGCTCATTTAGCTGATACTTCATTGCTTCTCTGTGAGGATTTTATGAAAGACAGAGCACTGAAGTCCAAATAGGAAATATGTGGTTGCCTTCCTTTGTCTACCAAGGCAAAAATTTAAACATAAAAAATTATAACACAATCACAGGATGATTGAGGTTGGAAAAGACCTTTGGAGGTCATCTGAACCAAACCTCTACCCAAGCAAAACTGTATTGAATAGGTTGTCCATGAAAGCGTCAAGAAAACCTTTGAGTATCTCCAGCAACAGAGACTCCAAAACCTCCCTGGGAAACCTGTGCCAGTGCTCAGTTACTATCAAAGTAAAAATGTGTTTCCTGATATTCAGGAGGAGCCATCAATGTTTCAGTCTGTGTTCATTTATCCTGTCACTGGACAGCTTTGTATTCTTTGCACCTTCCCTTCACGTATTTTCACATATTAAGGCGTTAATTTAAACAATGTCCAGTGGTCTTCCTTCCACCCATCCAGCTGTCATTTCATAGTAGAACTTTATTAAGTTGGTCAAGGATGAAATCTCTTCCATGAATGTATTCTATTACTGATTAACACCTTCTCGTTCATGTGCCTTGTAAAGGTTTCTAGGATTAGCTGCTCCGTAACATTCCCATGAGTTAAGGTGAGGCTGACTCACTTGTGTTTCCCCAGATCTCCCTCGCCATTCTTGAAGATAGGAGTGACCTTTGCTTTTCTCAAGTCTTCAGGCATCCCTCCCCGTTGCCATGATTGTTGGAAGATTACTGAGAGTGATCTCAAAGCAGCATCAGTCAGCTTCCCTAGTTGTTATGAGTATCACCAATCAATCCCATGGGTTTAGCCATGTCCAGTCTTCTTTAGTATTTCCTAACTTGATCCTACTGCACCAGGCACAAGTCTTCCTTGCTCCAAATTAACCCTCAGGTCTCTGGGTCTGGAGACTCCTGAAAACCAGTTTTGCTAGTGAAGACTAACATGAAGAAGGTATTCACTACCTAAGCCTTTTCCCATGTATTGTGTCACTAGATCATCTGGAAAGAATTGGCCCAACATCTTCCTGATCTTCCTTTTGTTTCTTATATACTTACATAAGCCCTTCTCTTTTTGTCTTTGACATCCTAACAAATTAAATTCCATTTGAGCTTGAGCTTTTACTTACTTCATCTCTATTTCTCCCAGGTTACTTTTTGTTGCTTCCACCCTCTGTATGCTTCCTTGCTGTGTCTGGCCAGGGCATGATTGGTTCATCTGTGCAGGCATCCTGGCATTTTTGCCAGATTTCAGTCATTCTTAGTTGGAATGGACTGCTTTTGACCTGAGAGAAGGTGAGCTTTGAAGATTAACATGCTTTCTTGGCATTCTCTTAACTGCATGGCCTTATCCCAGGGAATTCTTCCAAGCAGATCTTTAGAGAGGTCAAAATCTTTTCTACTGAAGTACAGGGTTGCAGTCTTGCTTTTCACTCTTTTCCCTACCTTAGGGATCCTAAACTCTGCTGTCTCATGGTTCCCATAGTCAAGGCTGCCTTTGACCTTCATATCCCCAATAAGCCCCTCTTTGTTGATGAATATGAAGTGCAACCGAACAGCTGTCCTCATCAGCTCTTCTACCACTTGGAGCAGAAAGTGATCATGAATGTTCTTCAGGAATCTTCTAGACAGGTATTGTCCTGCTGTGTGGTCCCCCAGCAGTGGGCAGTGGTTGAAGTCCCCTAGGAGGACTAGGTCCTGTGAATGTGAGACTACTTCTGTCTGCAGAAGGCCTGATTTTCTTCCTGGTGAGGAAACCTACAGTAGACACCCACTATAATGTCACTTGTGCCTGTACTTTAATACTTATTAGTATTTAATACTAATACTGAACCAGAAGCTCTCATTTGGTTACTTATTCATCCCTAGGCAGAGCTCCATGCTCTGTAGTTGGTCTGTCACATAAAAGGCAACTCCCCCTCCTTCTCACTTTGTCCTTCTTAAAAAGCCTATATCACTCCATTTCAAGGCTCCAGTGATGGGAAACATCCCATGATCTCAGTAAGACTGGAGCTCTGCAAATGCACACAGTCTTTGTATGTTATGTTTATTCCCCATACCATATGCATTAGTATATTGACACTTCAGAAAGGCATCCCAGCATGTTAAATGTCTAGAGTGAGTTTGGGAGACTTTTCCATATTGGTGCCTTGTAGGGGTCTTCCTTGGCTACATGCAAAAAGCTCTAGTTTTGTTCATTTTTTGATCCTTTGCTGTCACATCGTCCTACAAGCATTGCTTAGTGAACTATTGGTCGCTCCCTCTCTCCCTCACTGCCATTCTTAGTTTAAAGACATCTTTATGACATCCATCATTGCACTGGTGACGATAGTTTTGCCCAGCTGGTCATAGAACCCAAACCCCTTTTACCAGCACCAATTCTGCAGCCAGTTATCGATTACTCTCCTACAAGTGCCCATCTTCTCAGGACAGTCAGGCATGACTGTGTTCGTAACATTGTTAAAAAAAGTGTACTTCCTCAAAATATTAGTTAACAACATAAATTTCCTTTTGCTTTCCTATGAGATTAATGTATTCTATTTGGATGTTACAGATGATACCTTATTTGGAACTTGCTGTAAGAGGTGGGACTGGAAGACACAATTTTTAGATATTTTTATACACAGTTTTGGTGCTTGTTGCCTATTTTGTGCCCTCTTGAAGTATATATTTAAAAAAGGCACCATACATGTCAAATAAAAATCATAAAATCATGGAATCACCAAATCAGAATCACAGAATGGCCTGGGCTACAAGTGACCTTTAAGATCATTTCGTCCCAACAACCCGCCCTGCCATGGACAGGGACATCTTCCATGACACCAGATTGCTCAGAGCTCCATCCAGCCTGGCCTAAACACTTCCAAGGATGGGACAGCTTGTCTGGGCAACCTGTTCCAGTGCCTCACCACCCTCACGGTAAAAAAATCTTACAATAATCTTTTTAAACATAGGTCAGCTCTTTTAGATGAAGGTGAGATGGCATAAAATGTTTTTCCTTTTTTCCCAATGGTAGCTTGGTAGGCAATAGCAAATATTTCTTCTTTATTCTACAATCTGTAAGAAAAATGCCTGCCTGTGATGCACTTTCATGGCTCCTTTAACAGCTAAAATGTCAAACTTGAATCATTCTAAATGCAATGTGATGCAAATGTTGTTGGAAGGAAACTATGGGCTATGTTTGGTCTGTGTGGACTGTGTTCATTGGCTTTAAGTGCACCATTGTCAAAAATAAGTTTGCCTCAGCAACTATACAATGCTCAACTCTTCAACAGTTAGTGAATAGATTGATTTGATCAATAAAGTCTGAAAATGAAAGGGACTTATTCAGCATATACTGATGCATTTAAAGGTAAAATACGATTGACTTCATCTTTAACTACTATCACATAGGGAGAAGGGTTATTAGAGTAAAACCAAACAAATCCTGCCACAACTTGGAGATATTTGAGAGACTTCTTCAAAATCTACAGCATTAGACACGTAGCTAAGACTATGCTGAGCAGACGCTCCTTAAAATTTGTTCTATCCATGACTTTTTCACAGGCAGTACATGTCTATATGCATGCAACTATGCATAAAAAAAATAGATAGAATTTGTTAAAAAATAGCTAGAATTTTCATAGCAGGTGGGCCCTTCTTTCTCACTGTAATGCTTCAATGCCTTTCTTAGTTTTAGTGCTAAGATCTATCCAACCTGACTCCCAGATTCCTGACTCGACTAGCAAAGTCTGTGAGAGTGAAGCAAGTTAGGGATCACTTAAGTTAAATAGAGATATTCAGGCCATGGCGAAGCCCAAACGTGAAGCATCTAAAGGTGATGAAGGAGCTAGCTGATGTCAGATAAAAAAGAAAAAGAGAATGGAAAAGAGAAAGAAAAAGAAAAAGAAAAAAGGAAAANAATCCTGAACACTTGAGAATCAAGAGGGTAATTATCATATGCCAGCATGATTTCATCAAAAATAAATAATGGGTGGATAACCTGAGTGCTTCCTATAGTGGACTGGTACTGTGAACAAGGCAGGGACTGTTAGATATTTTGATTTCCAAGTCTTTTGAGAGTCTCCCACTTTCACTATCACCAGCTTGGTGAGACAGTGGTCAAGTGATAATTGATAAGAAAATTGGTTGGATTGCTGAAATCAGAGAGATATGCCAGTGGCACAAGTCCATCTGGCAGCCAGTAACTAGTGGCATCCCTAAGGGATCTATACTGAGAACAAAACTGTTTAATGACTTCATTAATGTCTTGGATGATAAAATGAAATGCAACCTCAGCAAGTTTGGGGACAAAATCAAATTAGCTTTAGTGGTCAGCACACTGGAGGGCAGGGGCCCTAGTCAGAGAAACGCAGACAGACTGGAGAGATGGACTGGCAAGCCTCTCATATATTTCAACATGATTGCAAATCCTGCATCTGCAATGGAATAAATTCATGCAACAATGCAGGCTGAGGTCCAGTTGTCAGGGAACAGGTCTACAGAAATGGACCTTAGGGTGCTAGTGGACAATAAGTTGAACAGGAGTCAGAGAATCCCACTTGCATCCTCAGCTGTACTGGACAACTGCAGCTAACAGGTCTGGAGAAGTGATCCTTTTTTGGATCACTTGTGAGGCTGAATATCAAGTTTTGGGATCCCCAGTACAAGAGGAATATTGACACAGTTAAGCAAGTCCAGTGAAGGCAGCCAAGATCAGGGGGCTTGAGCAGAAAGCCTAGGAGGAGAGAACTGTTTGTTCTGCTCCAAATAGAGAGGGCAAAGGGGAGACCTCGTTGCTGTCTTGTAACTATGTAATGTGAGGATAAAAAGAAGATGGAGCCAGACTTCCTTGAAGTGCATGCTGGCAGAGGAAACAGACACAATTTGGACTGAAGAAAATACATATTTTTTTAAGGAGGTGGGTTTTGGTTTGTTAGTTAGGTTTTTTCATGAGGATTATCAAATCTTTGAATAAGTGAACAAAGACAGTGTGAAATATCTGTCCTTGGTTGTGTTCAAGACTCCATTAGATACATCCCAGAGCAGCCTGATCTAATTAGATCTGCTTTGAGCCAGAGCTTTGTCTAATGACCTCTGGAGGTCCCTTCCAGACTACATTATCCTGTGATTCTACAGATATAATTGAAATTCATATTTTCAATTGCTCAGCTTTGCAAAATTGAACACTCTTCTAAAAACTCCAAACCAATATATATTTCTGTGGCATACAAAACAAAACACTCATTATGTTAGAGAACATAGAGCTGATCATTTAGGAAATTAGAAGACCCAATGCTGAGTATATGCTTTAGAAATGATCAGAAGGATTTAATGTATGGTCCTAGCACTAAGCTCATCCGCTTTACATAATTTCTGTTCCTTACAATTCCTTTTTTTTTTTTTTTACCCAAACAGCACAGACCTACTACAAAAGTTCTAAGTAGATACGTGATAAACTTACTAACAATTTGAGACTGAAATTGTTTTCTGTTCATTATGAAACCACTTGCTCTAGGACTCTTCTCAAAATTTTTTCCTGTCATGTGTATATGTGAGTAACCACATGCATCTTCTAAAGAGCAGCAATTATCCTCTTTTCATAACTTCTTGATACTTTTGAATTTGGATTATAATAAGACAATATACTTTATTCAGCAGATTTGTTTTAATCTAATTACATAGGTGAATAAAAATTGCTGCATGCTGTTGCATCTAATGTAAGTTATCTATAATTCACACCACATTTACTTTTAATATTCATGCAGATTCCCTTTGACATAACCTACTGTGTCACAGTTAATCCAATAAAGATAAAATATAGCTCAGCAAAACACCAGTCGATTCCACCATTCTGGTAATTATAAAAGACTATTTCACACTGGTTCCTTCAATCAATGCATTTCCCCTTGGATGTGATAGTGTTACTCTTTGAAGCTTTCAATCCTCCCAGTGGATTCAGTGAAACATTCAGGCACTTTTTTAGTCCCTGGGTCTCCGAGGCAGTTCAAAGAGCACAACAAGCCATCACTGGTTTATCCTCAAAGGCTGACACTGTCTGTTTGATGTATGATGACTTAAAAAGTCATCTCTAGGAAAGCATGTGTTTGCTACCAGTCTATTGAATCAGCCATTTATCAGCTAATCTGTATGCAACCAGCACGCCTGCAAACAGATCCAAGGATAGAACACAGTCTCCTGCTGGACCTACTATTGATTTGATTTCCCTCTCTAATTTCATAGTGGTTTTGGCGTCTAGTTATTGAAGCAACCTTTTATTGCATGAAATACGCATGTATGTATCATTCTGCTAATTGTGAGTTTGTGTGCAAGGCCTGAGAGCTAAGATTTTGGAATGATGCAGTTCCGGTGGGACTTGCCTTTTGTTTGATCCTTTGTGGTCCCTGCCTGCCAGCTCTCATGAGAGACACAAGTGGTGCTACATATGTTTTATTTTATAAATTTTAACTGTAGAGCAGCCAAAGCTGAGGCAGAAACATCCAAGAATGGGTGATTTTTAAATTAAATCAATAGCAGTCTTTCTTTTTTGTTGCTGTTCATTAATGGAAAATAACTGGCTTTTGTCACTTGATGAGAGAGCATGAGTAATTTTTATGTATTCAATATTTTAGAGTGCAGTACAACACTACACAGGGAGAAACAACCTAGTACCAGTTAAAATGTTGTGCATGTTTTTCAGAGGAGTATTTCCAAGTAGTTCTTGCTGGAGCTGAGGACAATCAAAATTTGTACCATCACTCAAAACCGAACTTAGCAATTACTTTATCTATCTTGCTATCTTTTCTGATGAGTGGCTACTGGCCTCTTAAGACTGTTGTGGTGGTGACTCTGTCCTTTAACATAGCTTCTAATGCTTCTTGCAGGCACAAGAAATTCCAAACCAATATATATTGTGAGTTGTGGACTCTGTCACTGACCTGCAGTCTCATTCTTGAGAGTGGTGTGTATTAACCATTTTTGGGATCACACAGGCAAAAACAGTTACCTTGTAGCTTTTTCTGCAATTTTCTTTTTTTTTGAAAGGGTATATCTGAACCCATTGAACTGTATTATGGTGCCTACCAAGACCATGTTTCCCTTCAGCTTTGTCCTAAAGCACAGCCAGTAACACAGAGTGTATATGATGGATAGAGCGGATAAGAAGAATGATGTGGTTTAGTCTTACATGCATTCAGTTTAATGTTTTTTGGAAATACTCATGACTGCCAGGTCATGAATAACTTTGCACTTATGCAAAGGTTGAGGCAGATGTAAAAGTGGTGTCTTTATCTGTGTTGCTGCACTTCTGGTGATGCCAGTTGGATATTTATGAATTTTTAAAGCCTGTTTGGACTTTCATTGCAGATATACTTTAAAACTCTTAATGTGTTATAAAAATGAGACTTGGTCTTACTTTATTATATGACATGAATTTCCATGAAATATCTGGGATTTTAAGTGACATTAAAAGGCATGGCAAGGAGTGCAAACATCAGCCTCTTTCCTTGCTTGCCTTTAACATCACGTGGTTCCCTTCTGAAAATTTTTTCATATGAATTGAAAATCTTTGCTCTTAAGGCATCAGTCTTGCCAAATCTGTTACTGCTTCCACTATGAATCCATCTGGTGCTCTAATCCTGAACTGCTAATGTCAATAAGATGTCACACACCACATGCTTCATAGTGAATGCCAAACTGGTGCATTTGACAAAGAAAGTGGACTGAACAGGTTTTGGGTTCTTGTTTTTGTTGGGTTTTTTTAAACTTTTTTTTCTAAATCTGAGAATCTTTTTCTTATCAATTTCTGTGTTAACTTTTATTCTTGCTTACTGTTTTTACTGCGTTTCCACTTATCTATTTGATGAGCAACAGAGACAAAGATATAAAACTGCTCAGTGTTATTCTGGAGATTCTAGCTTCAGGAACCAGCCATTTAGGCAAATGGGGCTACTAAGATGGCTTTTGTAATGCTTTGAGAAATGCATTCTTTGCTGCTCAGGAGGATTGAACCACCAATATCATTGCAAGTGCATAAGCCATTTACAAATGTCCCATATGGACTGCTTTGGATTAGAGATGAAGGAATTACAGCAAAAACTGTGAACTAGTGGTCTGGGGTTATGGATAGTAGAACTGGATGTTTATACTATCTCGTATCATCTGTGAGGTTTTAGGAAGAAGATTTGCCATGTATAATAATATACATAGAATACATTTTAAAGCTTTTGTGTATCTAGTTAGAAACATGCTCCAGCTTTAAAAAATTCACTATATCTAGTCTTTCTCAGGAAAAAACCTAAGAACTGCAAAGAAGCTCTTCTTCCCTGACATTAGCTCAGCTGGTTTGAGAGTGGTGCTAATGACACCAAGTTTGTGGATTCTATTCACATGCTCACTTAAAGAGTTGGACTCGATGACCCTTATGAGACCCTTCCAACTCAGAATGTTCTCTGATTCTGTGATTTCTCCTCCCTCTTCTACCACCCCATTTACTGTTCTTCACTGAGGTACAAGAAACTGCCAAATTCATCACCTGCTGATACTTCTCCCAAGTCTGATCCAGCATCATTGCTCTGGGCTGCTGCTTGTTTCTGGAGCTCATGCACTACAGTGTATATCTGTCAGCCTCAAGGATGCACCTTAGAAGGCTGGTGTGGCATGGGAGGGTAAAGTGCATGTGTAGAAAAGCAGGAGACAACTGGGAGTTAAGTAAACAGGGTAGCTTGAAATGTGCTGATTTAACTGGCTGGATATCAGGGATTGGATCTTAGAATGGGTAGGTATAATTGCATAAGCAACAAAAAATCTCCCAAACCCAGACAGGTGAAAAAAATCCCATACTTTTGTTTGTTTTTCATATAGCTTGGGTAACGCCAATACATGTCATAGATGTCTTTTAAAGAATCTTGTCTACCCTTTTTGTATAATTTAAGTTTACTTTGTGTATATTAAGAGTTGAATCAAATCATATCGTCCTTATATTCTTCTGTTCTACTGTTTCTAGTTACTTAAAATGGAAACATATTTTCATGCATACTAACTAAATCTTAAACTTCTTCTATCTAGTACAATAAATATTTATGGGCATCTAGTTTATACAAGTTTTGTTTCTTCCATTGCTCCTAAATGTACATAACTTTTAGAATTAAATTTAAAATAAGAAAAGGCAGAAATTCTTTTCTAATCCCTCCTTCCTACTGGTGTAAAGATAAAAGTGCACATCCTTACTTTACAAAGGTTTTTATCAGCTCCTGAAGTTTCTGCAAAAGCTTGTTACTGACCAGAAACTAGGTCATGCAATTGTTCTTCAATAAAGATTCACTTTTGATGTATCTCAACGGCAGCCTTTCTGTATTGTGAGTCCTGCAGTTTGAGGTCTTTACAAATTGAGCTTCATGCCACAGACATTTCTTTTTCTTTATTGAAATTCTATCTCACTTCAGTTTTGCAATTGATGTGTCTCATTCATACCATGCGGTCATTCTCTATTGTTTATTTATTTAAATATATTTTCCAATGGATTCTCGTTGAGAACTATGCTTACAATGACTTCTGAGAAGTTAATACCTGAGATATATTATGTATTACAAGAGGGGTACTGCTGCTGGTGGTAGTGGAAGCTTGAGACAAAGTTTATTAGAGGAGACCTCCGTTGAATCACGAGATGCCAAAACGACCCCCTTGCTTTCTAAACTCCTTCTCAGAGCTGTTGGGTGCAGCTGGATACAATCTTAGCCTCAGAACTTCAATGGTTTAAGTTCAAGAAATTATAGAGGTGTGACGGAACCTTTGTACAACTTTGCCCTGTAGAATTAATAATGGAAAATCCGATATATTTCTTTAAAAATAAGTTATTTATTATGATAAATGATTAGCCACAAGTATCTTGATCAGAATTATTTACTATACAGTATAGAAGTTAAAATTGCTAGGATAGGATAGGAAAGTGCACTACATGGAAGCCATCATGTTAAAGCAATTGCAGTAAAGCTGGCAAGGGCAAACAATTATTAAAGTAGGGATTGATGTACACTATACCAACGATTGTGAGCAAAATCTCTTTCACTCA
The DNA here is from genome assembly GCA_008694505.1 of Cyanoderma ruficeps. NCBI lineage: Eukaryota > Metazoa > Chordata > Aves > Passeriformes > Timaliidae > Cyanoderma > Cyanoderma ruficeps. The sequence goes on from VZDJ01000236.1 coordinate 556,852, forward strand.
GCCCTGAGAAGTAACACTGATGGGCATGACCACCCAAAGGAGAAACCTTCATACAGACTCCAAGAAGGAACATGTTGGAAGAACCTAATTGTACAAAAGTGGAACTTGACTTTTACAGTATAAAATGATTGACTGTCTATAATATGTCTTCTGGTCAGCACAGCATTTTTTCAATAAGGATTTACCATATCTGTCACATCTCTATCTCACTATGAGGGTGTTAGCTTTAGGGTTGATAAGCCAGACTGGTTTTGGCATAATTCAATAGCAAACTCAGCTTGACAGGCCTCTCTCAGTCCACCACTTAGAGCTTTGCAAATAGGGCATTTCCTGAGTTGTTTTACCACATTCCAGGGCAGAACACCCTGCTACACTAAACATTAGTGTGACCTAATTTGTGAAGAAGCCATTTTTTTCAAGCTTTCTATTACTAAGAGGGAAGCAAATAATTTTGTTTTGTTTTGGTGGCTGCTTAAACTGACTGTCTTAGCAAATGCAGAATGAAATACATAAAACTCATTTGATCAGATATCCCCTAGTATGAATATGAATTATGAATCAATGAAAGAAACTGTCACTAAATTACCTTGGGATAAATTTAATGATAGAATCCCCTTGATTTTAAGAATGATTTTAATAATGCATGCATACCTTACACACAAACACAAAGAAATAATTCTGAATAAGTCTTTTTACTTCCATGCAAATAATCTAATCAGTTTTTGAAGGCTTCTGTCTAACAAAGCTCCTGCTTAAATCACTCAGCCTGGTCATAAATATACCAACACTTGGCTAACACTGTCTGTCTCAACATCTTTAAATACATAAGCTGTTACAAATGCCGATTTATTTATTTTGTTAAAGGTCAAATTTTTTTTGTCTATTTTTCTGAGATTAGGAACTTAAGCTTTGAATTGTGACTATCTTGCTGCACTTTTAGCATGGTTAAGGAAGAGAGACTGCAGTTGAACACTCTTTTACATCAATGGAAATATTTTAGTAAGCTGTATGCCTACTTTGCTGAAGTATAAGCTTTTCAACATCTTGTAAGAGCCATAATAAATTTGCAGTTGACTATGAATGCATATAAGATCCACTTCATATTATCACTGAAACAAGAACTTGAACTCTTATCTACCCACTGATTTTATTCAAATTTAACATTAAGACTTACTCTGGTAAAACTAAAGGAAATCCCAGCAGAGTGACTGCTGGGATTATTATTTTGTGCGTCTAGGTGAAATATATCTTCATACCTGTAGAAACTTTATAGTTCTTGTACACTAAGAATAGAGAATATATTTGAGAATAAATTTATTTCTTCCTCCTATTTGGAAAAATAGACAAAATTCTGTTACTTTCTGCAGTTTATTGGTTAAGAGTTATGGGACTCATTTTGTGCTGAAAGTTAGTATGGGGCCAGCTCTAGACATGAAACACTCCAGAGACTACTTTGTGCCCCAGGGATCTGGGGGATCTTGTCTGCCTTGAACTGTGCTGCTCAGGATGGTCCTGTTCTGTGACCTCAAACTGAGTAGGAAGACAACTTCTGAGAGCTAGCAAAAGCTAAAGGTATTGCTGTAGGCAAACATAGTAGTGGACACAAAGAACTGGATCCTGCCATGGGCAAAAAGTGTGTATAGAAAGAGCCCTTTCAAGCCACATTTTAAGCAGTTATTTCTGTACCTAAGCTTGCAAAGGAAATCTGCCTACTGCGGCAGCATCCATATCTATGACTACTTGTGGAATTAGAAAGGTAACCACTGTATTTTGATGATTCTGCAAGTTCATGACCTTTTGTTACTACTATTTGGTAGATAGAAGGAATGATGTGCCTCTTTAAGATTCCAAAATAATGAAGTAAAACTTATGGAGAATGAAAAAAAAAAAAAAAAAGAGAATGATTTAGGAGACCTCAATTTCTGTTTGTATGACAAAGATGTAGTCTCATTGAATTATATTGTTATTGAGAATTTGGGTATTTGAAAACATTGTCATCCCTCCAAGGTAATAAATGGAAAAGAGAATTGACTCAGTATGTATCCACAGAAATGTCACCTGTGTTGTATGATTACTTTTTAAAAAAGTCTGACTGGGAACAACAGTGAACTGATCCCAGCTGACAGGTGAACCTTCACCCAATCTCTCATTCCCTGCAGGAAGACAGGCAAGAAAATAGGAAGAGCAAAACCTCAAAAACCTACACCAAACTGTCAGTCAAGATGAAGACAGTTTAGGAAGTGATGCAAAGCTGCATGTGCAAGCAAAGCAAAATAAGGAATTCATTCACTATTTCCCATGGGCAGGCAGATGTCTAGCTGCGTCCTGGAAAGTAAGGCCTCAGTACACGTAACGAGTATTTGGGAAGAAAAATGCTGTAACCCAAAGAATATATTTCACTCTTCCTCCTTTCCCTGAGTTTTTACTGCTGAGTACAACATTGTATTTTATGGGATATGCCTTTTGTCTGCTGAGTTCATCTCTCTCAGATGTGTCCTCACTCACTTCCTGGTTGGTGCAACTCCAGCCTGATCCCTTCAGGCAAGAGCGGGAAAATGAAAAGGCCTTGGTGCTGTGAAAAAACTGTTCAGCTGTACCTAAAACACTGATTTTATCAGCTCCAGCTGGGAGGAAATGCTGAAATTATAGTTATGGTAATACTGTCTGCTGAGAACATAGCAGAATCTAGCAATTTTGGATAGAATTGGGTAAAATACTGCATGAGCTAAATTATGTACTGGGAATTAAGCATACCAATTCCCTTTGATGGGAGGGAGTGTTTTTGTCATGTGGCTTCCATCTGCTTGTAAATTAAGGTTGAAAGGAAAGGAAGGAGCAGGAAAAGGTTTTGTATATCAGAGACTGTAAAAACAATACAGGAAGAAGGTCAGCAACTAGCCGATTTTGCATCTTAATAGCAAAGTCATGAAAATCTTGTTCACTTGAAATAATGGCAAGCACTTAAGTGTGCTAACAATAGAGGAGAACTAACTTGCACCATGTACTGTAGCTTCTTAGTAAGGTTAACAAACTACATTAACCATTCACTCATCTGTAGCTCATAATTAATCACTCCTTGAAAATTACATTGTATAATAAATGAGGACAGACATGATTCATTAAAACTTCTAATTAATTCTATTTAATACTATTTCATAGTTCATTGGTAAGTGCTGAGAGAAGGATAATGCTATAGGATACTTGATGCATTGCTGACAAAGAAGTAAATAGGGCAAACATAATGCAGCAAGAATAATTGCCAATGTAAATACCAATTGTTTATCTCTAGTAGGGTTGGATCTATACTTTGTGTCAGTTAATGTTTTCACTGCCAATTTAGGTTTCCATGGACCTATTACCCAGCTGTAGAAATGAATCATGGGCTCAAATCTTTATCCTCTTCAGAACAATTATACTGTCTCCTTCCCTGTCAAATCCTGTAGGAAAAGAAGTTTAAGAACAGCATTTTACTCATGGTGCAACCAATCTCTTTATTGTATTATGAACATTCCAATATAACATTTTCAATTAAATGCTAACAATTTGGTCGCTAATATGCAGAGGTGAAAAATGCTCTATTTATGTGCTTCAGAAGGTCAAAATAGTGATGAAGCACAGCTGTGAAATCAATTTTTGTAGGAGCTCAATTCTGCTTATATGCTTTTCACTTATTTCAAGAATACAAAATTCCATCCTAGAGTAGCAGAAAAGGTTCCACCATGGCTTTGCTCTGATGTTTTTAAGAAATATAGTGCTGTTACCATTTAACAAAAATGGGCCCTTGTCATCAGTTCTGACCTCAAGAATAAAACAGCAGTGTCCTTTTGCCTATGAAAACTCCCATTATACTATCACTGGATGGAAATACAGAAGACAGCAGGTTTCCAAAAGATTTTCTGAGCAAGTTTAATACGTAGATATAAGTTAGAAAAAAAAAGAAGAAAAATGTGTGTGAGGGTTGCTGCATGAAATCCTTCCATCCTAACTTACCTTATATAATAAGTGCCCTATTGGTCCTGTAACACAAGTTACCTTTACCTTTACTACTGACAGAGAACATGTGGCTTTAGCCTTTATGCAAAGAGCCTTTGGCAAACTTCCTTTCAGGAATTTTACATCCTTTGCCATAGTTTTTTTCAGACATATCTCCATTTCCTTTAGCTTTTATCAGTTTCAGGAGAGTGAAGCAATTAAGGAAATTAAAAGCACTTAAATTAGTTGTCTCAGAATGTCAAAATAATTAATTTCCTAATTAAGGCTTTATTTCACAATTGCTACAAAGTTTCACTTCTGTGGCAAAACTTCCATTAAAAAATGCTTTCTTTTGAAACTTACATCTATATAGTACCACCCAACTGGTATGTGACAAATGGCAAAATGTTAAGAACAAATTTGGGGTTAATTTGAACAAACTGTCTGTTTAGCAAAAAGCCAAACTAGTAAAAAAAAAAAATCCCAGTAAACTAGAAAATAAATTGAATTACATTTGAACCATTCAACTATTTTTCTTCAGGAAGAAAACCTCAAAGCAAATAAAACAAAAACCCCAAACCAAACCAAAAAACCACTCCAAGCCCCACCAAGGCCCCCAGTCCAACCTAGCCCCCAGCTACCAGCCATCAATTCCGCATCTTACAAGAGCCTCCATCTTAAATAGATCTAGTGGCAAACCAACTACCAACTACCAAAGTTTTTCACTCTTTCAGCAAAGAGATTGGCTTGTGTGGCACAGGCTTTGAGACCATGCTTACTGTAATTATTATTAAGTGCCTATCCGGTCCTTTGAGTGTAGATCAATGAAAAGTGCCCAGGAAATTTTAGAAATGAAATCTATAAGCTCAAATAATTTATAATTACTATGATTTATTGCTAAGGAGTTATTCATATGACATATTTGTGATGTATTTTACATTATTGATTGTTTAATCTCCAGATATGCAAATATTTTACAGGCTTTAAAAGTGTTGACAAGCTTTTGATCTTTTTGTAGAGATAATTATGCACAACAGGACTGTAGCAGACCTGGAAGTCTGAAAACTCTCCTCTTTGAAGAACTCTGTTAGCTGATACATCTGCAGAAAATGGAAGGGTTCCCAGACAACAGTGCCAGTAATCAAAAGCACCATGATACTCCAATATTATTTCTATAGTTTTCTTCATGCCATTTACAAATTTAACTTTGGTTTATACATTGAACTAAGATTAAACTAAGGCACATGATGCTGCAGATTCACATTGCTCCTGTTTTATGACAAATATTTTATAACTGTGTTTGAAAGTGTGAAAATTACAGTGGTCCAGTTGAAAAATGATAGGACAAAAAAGTTTGGTTTTGTTAGTCAGTATCTTTTAAATTTTATTTTGTGAATTTACTTTATTGTATCTGATTGCTTTTACCTCACTGCATTCAGATATGCCTAACTGCTTTCAACAGAATACAAATTTAGTTTAGTAAGTATGAACCATATGGATGAAAATTGCTGATCTAACAAAACAAAGAAGCACCTGTTCTGCAAGGCAATGTATATACTTGCATTGACTTCAAGATTCCCTTGAGAACACAGAAAAGTATTTGGCCTTCCAACTTTTTTCCAGATATGTCTCTCCCTCTTACAATAAAAGCCTGATAAAATTTATTATGGCAAAAGGAGACCTGAACTATGAAATCACTGACTTGTAGAACTAGTGGGATAAAGGGTGCATTAATGACACACATTTTCAGGCAGTGCATTTCCTGCTATGCCTTTATGTAACATGAAAATAAATAACAAAATAAATAGAAACCACAGGTTTTTATTTTTTCATACATTTATTAATTTAATGTCAGGAACTAGAGAATATATGTCGGTTTCTTGAAGACATGGATTGTGATGAACTAAATATCTCATCCACCACAGCTGTGGAATTCAGTCTTTAGTTAGCAATATAGTCTTGCATAACTCATTGCTGTGAACAGAGGTCATGGTTCCATTCTGCTCAGCATCTTCAGATCCACATTCATGGCTTGAGTGCAGTCACACAGTAAATTAGGTCTGGGAACATCTCCAGATGAAAATTACTTCTAGGAAAAAGTCTTTATTGTCAGCCAGATCACATCTCTGGAGTGGTCTGTCATACAACTGCTAGGGAAGGTGCAACAGAGAAGTGAAAAGAAAAGCCTTGTAAAAGAAGTAATGTGTGCATACTATTTCTACTGCTCCAGTAAGACTTGTGTTAGATTAAGTTGGAATAGAGACAGAGACGAAGGCTTAGATCTTGAAAGGGGTTTATCTATCTGTCAGCACATCAGCTTTCCAAGTGCTTTGACTTGGGGAATTAGCTCATGGTGAATCAGGCTCTGGTAAGACATCTAAATACCAAGACTTACACCTGCTTTATCCACCAGACAGGTAGATTTGTAATTGATCATTAAAGACTTCTTTCTCCCAAATCGAGTTTAACATTCTTCATGTGGAACATTTTTTTACACTAAATTACTTCAATTCCCATGGTACTGCAGTTGGGCGGGCCCTTGGGCAATACAGAATAACACTGTATGCAACGAGAGAAAAAAACTCTCCAGATAGACCTTTGATGAGAAAAATGTCTCCAAAATAGCACATAAGTAGCAAAAAATTCACTGAATAATGTCTTGTAGCTGTTGCATGATTATCATAAAATGCTGTATGATAGACTTACTTTATAAGGATTCTGGAGCAGTGAAATATCTTCCTACTGAGGATTTCCCTTGCAGGTTACTTATCTGCATGAAGACCACACTGCCACTGCTGTATGGCAGAAAACTTCAGAACTTTTTTCCTCTGTAATGAATCTCAGTGAATGGATTTGAACTGCTCCCTGTCGCGGGGCGAAGCTGGGCGTGTCTCAATTTGGGAACACTGGAATGAATCTCAGGAGATGGCCGTGTAGAAAACTCTCTCTTTTTAACTTTATTTTGACTCCAGTATTTATAGATATGTACAGAGGTCAAGGGATTGGCTACACAGGTCGCTACTCCTTCAACTTGGATGATGGACATCACCATCAATCACTTCTTCTCTCACAGGAGAAGTATGTAAACATTTTAAGAATAGATATTATTTACATGAGGTTGCGTGTGAAAGTTCTACAGAAAGACAAAAGACAGAAAACTTAGGGCAACAGCTCCCAGTAACTGGATAAAGAAAAAAAAAGTACAAGTTTTGTTATCTTGACATTGACAACATAATCTATCTGTAAAAATAATTGAGTTTCAAAGCATTGGATGCCTTGAAAATAGAAATCTGGGGAATGTAGACTCAGTTTAGTTGAGATCACTTTTTTCTTTTTTTTCCCCAGGAAGGAAAATAGCATCATAATCACTCTGTAGGAGGAATCCATTGTATTGTGCATTTCTTCAAGAAAACAGGTTGAAAAGAGGAGTCACTCGGTGCTTATGCTGAGGAAACATCTCTTCTCTTTGAGGAAATTGTACATTGTTTCGGATGAGAACAGCTGACAGGATAGTATGAGAGGAGAGACATCATGGACTATCAGCTAACTTTTATAGATGACATTTCTGGTAGGTTAAGGTCACCTTGGGTTTAACCAGAAAAACATAGATTTCTTAAAAAAATTATGGATTTTTTTTTTTATTTTGTTATTTAGTCATTCTTCCTGTTACATTAATCTTATGTTCCACTCTATTTTTTCTCCTCTTACATTAGGAGAAACAGACATGTCACTGAATGTTAAGGTCTCTAGAGGAAATGTAGAAAAAATATTTGGATGTTTGTCCCAAATTCTAGGAAAAGGTCCACTCCCTCATTTAAATTATGCAAATATTTATGAAATTTTAGTACTTGCTCTTGGCCACTGTTTCATCCTTTGAAAATGAAGAATGAGGAACACAAATAGAAGAATGAGGAATCCAAATAGAAATGATATGCACATAATGTTAAGATTTAGTATGCTAGAATCAAATCAAGATAAAGAAATGTTCAATTGACTTCTGTCAAAAAATCTGTATTTTATGCTCTATCTAATAACAATAGAAGCAAAATTATTCAGCTATTAAAGGTAAAACTTACTGCTTACTAATGCTGTGAAAGTCTGACAAAAGAGCTCTGTCTGTACACACAATAAAATTTTGAGGGTATTTATGATGATATCAGATGTTTTCTGTAGGAGACCATCTCCAGTTAGCCACTTAATTACAGAAAATTACTTGTCTGATAATATAAATCCTATTAATGATGATCAAATGATGACAAAAATCACAGGGGATTATACTGAGTAATGATTATATAAAAATTGTAATAGAGTTTTTATAGCAGGCATGTAGACTTCATCTGCAGCCACATTTGAAAGGAAGCATACCTTGCCCTCCTTGCTTCCAGCTTAATTTCCATGTCAGTGCCTGAGGACTTGCACCCCGCAACAGTGGTTTAGAAGGGAGGCTCAAGTTTGGAGAGTTTGAAGCATGTACACGTGGAGCTCAGTGACATGACTTGTTGGTGGAGCTGAAGTTAGGTTTATGGTTTATGGTTAGACTCGATCTCAAAGGCCTTTTCCAACCTAATTGATTCTGTGATTCTGTAACTTGCAGAACTTGTCTAAATTGTACAGCAACAATTTCACTAGGTATATTAATATATTTTATTAAATGGAACTGTAGTTCTGTTTCTCCATACCATCTCCCCATACCACATCTTAGAGCTTCTGTCTTTGCCAGGACTGTTTCCATGCTTTGGCTCTGGGATGATTTGGGTATATCCCTGTGTCATCTACGGGCTATGACACAAAGCTTTGTTATGGCTCTGAACTACTACATCGATAGCCATCATTTCTATCCCTTCATGGTAGGCTCTCTTCTGACTGTAGGACTTGTGAGAATTATACTTCAGTGTGTCCCAATATACTGTCTGAGATTATGTCCTGTCATGAATTTGTATTCTGCACTGTAAGAATGATGTACAGATGGCAAGTCATCTAAATACTCCTCTCACAAACATTACTTTGCTGAACATATACAAGTAATAGAAAAGGACAATCCCATTCAATGGAGTCCTTAACTAAACAGGCTATCATGATGCCCTGTTGGAAAGTTCAGTACACAGTGAGAAGTTAAGGATTGATTCCCAGCATGAGCAACAGAAGGAAAGTTGTGTGGATGTTCCTCTTCCTTTAATTTATTAGAATAAGAGAAGGATCTTAGATGATAGTGCTTGGGCTGGTAAGAAAGAAGGGAAGGAATATATAAATAGGGAGGAAATCTATAAAGATTCAGCTTTTAGAAGTATATTTAAAAGCCTTGGTCTGAGCTATAAGAAAATCTAGAGTCCTCACAACTGAGGTACTTCACAAGCTTTTCAAAGAAATATGTTTGAGTCTCCTGCCTCCTTGTTTCAAAGGAACAATGTACTTCTGGGATTAACACCAGTAATACTTCCTGAGGGCCTTCTAAACTCTGCCATCCATCATTGCTGAATGAACTACCATGTCTTGACCTTCAATGTAGGTTGCTGGACACCTTCTGAAAATGCAGAATGTTCCTGTCAGGTTGAACATCAGAAATTAAAGCATGTAAAATCAGCAGCTGAAATAAAATCTTGTCCTCTTTATCTTAGATGATTCAGTTTCACACAGATTTCCTGGCAGGCTAGATATTTTGTTTAAATTGAGGATTAATGGGATATTGGATCTTTATACTGTTAAATAACTCATCTTCTACAGGCCACTAATGTTTGAATGTTTTTGTGCTGGTACAATTCAGACCACATAGAAACAACTTAGCACAAATGTGTCACCTAACACCATATATGTAGTTATTTTCTCTAAGACTCCTTTTTGTATCATCAGAACCCCTTTTACACCTACTATAAACTGAACATTTGAACTCAAAATGCAGAAATGGACTTAATTTGAAATAAAGCAAGATAGTCAGATTGTCATCCAGTTGTGTTCCTCATTAAGAGACCAAATTAGACACATTCATAAAAAATATCCTCTCTCTTTCTTTCTTTTGCTTTTGTTTATTCCCTCTGTCTACTACTGATGCTTCAAGGAGAGTGAGATGAATGAATCAGGTCATAGAAGATCATTTTCACAGGTTCTCTCGGGGAGCAAATATGTATAACAGTGGAAATACTCTTGATAGCTTTCCATTTTTTTTCCTGCAGATACTAGTTTCTCCTATTGCTTTCTGTAAAGCTTAAAACAACATCAATTTTTAAGGACTTGAAAGTGCTTTTCTATTTAAAATCAAATAAGAAAAGCATAATTTTCATTTCAGTAATGTGTGTGTTTGCTTCTTGAAGTGTGCTGGATATATAGGCACCCACAAAACATAGTAAAATAAAAAGGAAAAGGTGGAGGGTTGAGAAAATCTAAGTGATGAAAATGAGTAATTGCTTGGCAGCAAGTCTGCATGGAGAGAGCTGACACTGTATAACACATACTTCCTGAATAATGAGAGAAGTCTCAGTGCTGTGCAATCACTGCCTGTTGGGTCAGAAATTTCACATTAGTGGATTCATCAGAGCAAATAGGTGTCATAAAGACATTCTTTCCTGAAATAAACATACCTTTTTCTTCACTGAACTGTCATCTCTTAGTTTGGATAATGGGTACAGAGTAAAATCTTACGAGACCTATTAGAGGGACACCTGGAGTTTGGAGCACTTCTACCATGATTTTACTAGTTTGTTTATTCATAGAAGAAGGAAATTACATTAACAGATATATCTATAGGCATGAGTGAAGCTCATACATATAATTCCACTTAGACTAGACAAATGTCTGTGCTTGTGTTATTAATGATAGATGGCTTTTTGTCAGAAGGTAGGAACATCTGACTCTTCCAGATCTATCTTGTCTATCTTGCCTAGACTACCTTTATGCAGGTGGGTTTATTTGTTGTTTTTATTTTTCTTTTTTTTGTTTGGTTGGTTGTTTTGTTTTGGTTTGTTGTCTCACTTTTTCTGTTTAACTCTTTAGTTGAAGACAAGCAAGCACTCAATTTTTCTTTTAGTTTCATTTCCAGGAGGTACACAAATGAAATAAATCTAATATGCATGTCATTTGTTCTTGCTAGTGTAGGAAATATCTAGGAAGACAAACTAATCAGGGATATCAAAATGAAAGAAAAGGTGAGAGGCAAGATAAAAACTGCCACCTGGGTGTTCAGGCACTGAAACTGTTTGATTAAAACTTTGCTTTTACCTCATCCCTGGAAGAGTCATAATTATTTACTTGAAAATGAATGCTGTAGCAAGTAGCAAAAGTTGTTTTTCCTTGGCTAGAGAAATAAAGACTCTTTCTTTGCAAATGAAACCCATTAGGTGCTTTCAAGCAGCGTATGGTGCAGTGTCTGTCCCAGCCTTACTGTCAAAATGAATTGGAAGACCTATTATTACCACTTTCCTGATAGCAACAAGTTCCTTTTGAGATGTTTTGGCTTGGAGAATTTTCCATTATATTTTTTCCTTAGTGGAAGATAAAGGGGAGATGGGGGACCAGAAGACAATGTCCATGTCAGTTCCTTTTTGACAGATCTGCTTCTAATGAATTGAAGTGGCTGGATAAATTCTGTCAACTGTGGTAGAAAACAAAGGTTGTTGAAATAGTGAAAACTAATCAGTGGGGTATATATTTCGTGTGTGATTTTCTTCAGAAATATGAGCTTACAATGTGCTCTAAGCAAGGAACAAAAACCTCAGTCATAGAATATTAAAAAAAAATTCAAACACACAGTGATTTATAGCAAAAGTTTTGCTTTCTTCTTGAAAAAATGTTTTAAAAGGAAAACATAATTCTATAATTCTGAGGAACCCTGTAATTAGAATAACCCTGTTCCTCTTACTTGTTGTCTTACAATATGAAATGTTGTTCCCAACCTTATAGAAATAATTGAAGGGAGAAAACTTGGGCAGACAATTTCTGGTTCAGTACTTTGATTTTACTATCTTGAAATGAGAGTTTAGGTTAATAGGCTAAAATGAAGTTTTGGTATGTTTCACATATAAAGGTTTAATATCTACCAGGATTCTTTGAAAATCTCTCTGTTGAACATCTAGTGTTCTACAACAAAAGCAGGATTACCATAATGAAGAAAAAAACCACACCAATACCAAAAGCAAAACATAACCCAAGGTGTAAGAACTTCTCTTCTAAGTTCTTCTCTGTAAGAGAAAACATGCATGAAAAGTAAACTTATGCTCTAAAAGATTTTTTTTTCTTTTTAATTTGAGAAGATAATATTATGGAGGGCCAGCCTGCTCTCTTTCTTTCAGTTTGCCCTCTCTGCAGAGGAGACATTTTGTGTGATGTGGGAGAAATGGGTGGTTCAGGAGTGCTACCCTATGCAGCAATATAGTTAGTGGAGGAGTTCAGGGGAGTATCAGCTAACAGAAAATTTACAGTAGGGGATGAAGGCTGAAGCATTAAGGCATCTGTTTTCCCGGGGCAATAGGGGCCTATGCCATACAGCTGTGGAAAAAAATAATCAAGAAGCAGTCTAAAGCAAAGGACTAGATATGAATAAACCTATCCTTTGAAACAGGGCAAACAGCAGCATCTACGTGGGAGGCCTGTGTCTGTCGAGTAGACCTTGTCTCTAATATCTCTGAGACTTAGGTTTGTTGATGAGCATGATCTGATGCATGTATATTTATTGTGCCTAGCAATATTGCCTTATAAGTGGGCATAGCAAGGCCTTGATTGAAGGCAGCAAATGTTTCCTTCCTGCTTGCTTTCTCCACATAACCTGGCACTGCCTAAAATCCCTAGTTCTGATGGGAAGGCCTGAATTATTCATCAACCAGTTGATGGCAGGTGATGAGATCTTTTCATGCTACAGCTCTGTCACTAGGTGTTTATTGCTCTGTTTCACCAGCAGCCCTGCTATTACTGTGAAGCCAGAAGAACCCCACATAGAGGCATGACATGTATCAGTAAGGATAGCTCTTTAAAGACTTTGTTTTGCCTGGGAGGTCATCTGAAGGTTATTACGAACAAATTATTTCTTCATTTCCGCTGACTGAGTAGATAGCCTTAATGATCTGTCACCTAGCAATAGGCTGCCTGTTCAAACATAAAGAATGGCATACTGATGGCTTATAACTAGAATCAGTTCATTTTAGCTATTCTCTTGTCAAGCATGTTTCCAAGATACATATATTATTTACATATTCATGAGCCTTTACAGACACTGACACCATGAGGGGGCCTGTCTGATAATGTGATACAAGTTTATGCTGTGTCCTGAGGCACTTAAAGTCTATTAAGTGAATCAAATCTGTTCACTTCTGTTCTTCCTAGGTGGTATTCTTGGCCTAAAGGAGTGGAGCTGCAATCAACATTTGTGTACAGTACCTTACTTTTTTTCCCGTCCACCTATCTCTTTTCCGTGTTGAAGTTAATTCCATTTTATAGACATTAAGCTGATGGAAATTGCCTTTTAGAAACTCAGAGCGTAATTTTCTTATGCTACTGCTGTTCAGAAATGTAGTCATGACTGTCTGCAGGCAGAGAAGATGACAGACACAAGAACCATGCCTTTTTAACTTATTTAAGTTTTTTAAACTCTACTGAGATATTGATCTTTGACCCTATTTCTGGTGTGAAAAGGTGGGGAAAAATAACAGTATAAGTGGGGTGGAGGATGTGTGGTCAGGAGATAGAGGAGAATCTTCCACAATAAAAGAGCCAAGATCTATGGCTTTCTCTTGCCAATATGAACCTCCACTATCTTGACTATGTCTCTACTAATATGTAATTAATTTTAAGAGAGATAAAGTTAAAACATGCCACCTAATAGAAATGAAAGCATAAGCAACAGTAAAAATTGGAATATGTCTTGGGCTACTTCCTCAGTTTAAAAGGACAGTAAAAGACCCTGAATAATCTGCTGGAGGTAATGTTTTCCTTTATTTTAGGAATTTATATGATTTTTTTTCCCAATACTTCAGAATTTAGGAAAGTAAAAAAAGCATAAAAGAGACGAAGTGCTATTTCCCTCCATTATTCAAAGGATGGAAGTCCTAAGAAGCAACATGTAATCTCACTTCTCTCTATCAATTACTGGCACTACATTTGGAAGAGATCAGAGGAAGAGATAGAAAGCTAAATAGAAACTGATAAGGTAGCACATTCTTTTCATAAATTCAAGTGGCAATTCTTGTGAAAATTGGTAGGCGACACAAGGCAATAATTTTGTAAGGGTCAAACTGCAGCCTTATATGCAGTGTTAACAGCAAGACAAATAGCAAGCTGTTTGTCGGAGCTTCTTTATGAGAGCTCTACATAGACACTGCTTGCAAAGAGAGAAGGAAATGTACTGGAGAAGCTATCTAGGAGGCACCGGGGTAGATGAAAACAGTGCTAATGCTGCATGTCCCCCAAACATAAATGAACTCTTTAACAAATGCAATTGCATTCACTAAGGAAATTTCACTTTTGCACATGAATGAGGATTTTACATGGACAGGTTGATGGGTATGGCCTTTGTGGAATGACAAGTTCTAATTCTAAAGTGAAAGACATCATTTTAGGACTTTCTTGCTGTAACTAATCAAAATTTGGCAAAGTCCAAGAGAAAAAAAGGCCATTGAAATATTTGTGTTGTTTGGTGTAGGTTTTTTGTTTTTGTTGTTGTTGTTTTTAAAGACTTGAAGTTGTTTCTTTTTCCTTTGCCAAGTCACTTTACCTATTGTTAAATCTGCATCATATGCTTTCTTTCAGAGCACCAACTCTTTAAAATTCCTAGACAAAGTTATGTGCTTTCATTATGTGCTTGCACTCCAGACTGCTTGTGAACAATGAAAAAATCCTACTTGTGAAGAAATTTGCATAATTTTCCTATGAAGTACATCTGCTTGAATGAAAGGCAGAGAAAGGTGAGCTCAGTTAGTGAGTAGCAGGGGGGGGGCGTATATAGTTTCTTGAAGTTTTAGAGAGTATGTATTGTTGGATGAAAAGGAGACAAAAATTTCTTTTTAATGCCACCTTTTTTTCTCTGAACATGGTACAGGCTAGAATTCATTATGAACCTTATTCCATACACTTCAAATTGTGTTGAAGATGTGATGTACTCTCACCCCCCACTGAAGGGAGGATTTTGCAAAGCTTTCCAGGGATGTATTGAGCTCAAACAGCTTTAGCAGAATGTGGTCTTAGTCACATCCTCTGTAGCTAGAGGATGATGATGTCAAAAAGACTGCTATAACAGTGCATATTGACAACAAGGTGTTGTAAAAGAACTAGTATTTATTTCTAATCTGAAGTGTAGAGGCTAAAGAAACAGTGACTGTCTCCAATGATATGAATTGTTTAGCATTGATGGTGGGTGGAAAAATATCTCTGGTTTCTCCTGAAAACATCTTTCTTTTTTGATTTTTAAATTCTCTATTTATAATCTTATAAAATACTATGTGTCTTTTATCTTACTGGATTAAACAGAGATTAAATACAGATTTTATGTAGCTGTCCTGAATAAATCAGGCCTTTTCAATGAGGCTTTGATCTATTCTGAAGCCTTTGAAACCTAACTTGGATGAAATGTCAATGTATTCATGGTGTAATGCAGTGAGGAGCATGGAAGCTTCTATTACTATCTTTGAGAGTTTATTAGAGAAATGATGCCTGACAAGAGCTACACATTATAGAAGAATTGTTAATTTTGAAATTAGCTCTGGCAGATCTGCTTAAGAAAGTTTATAGGGGGAAAAGTGCTCTCAAAATCATCTGAAATGAAGCCTGCTGTGAAGAGACAGCAGAAAGGCTGATGGGGGAATGTTAGTTATATCTGCTTTAATCCATTTGTTACCAGGAGGGACAAAAACTGTGCACAGATTAATGAAGTGTTTTAGTCAGACATATAGTGATGAACTTGTGCCTGCTTCTCTACCCTTTGTTGTGGTGGAACCAGAGAGATGTGAAATTGCCAAAGAACTTACACCCAGCAAGGAGTTCTGTAGTGGTGTGTTTTGGGGTTTTATCAGTTTTCTATATGCATCTGTTTGTTTTATGTTGTTTCACAATGGTTTTTCCCATGTACCCCATGTTTTACCCCATTATGGTTTACCCCAGTTGTTGTTATTAATTAATCATGTGACACCTGGGTCCTGTCTGTCACTTCGGGACCCCACCCTGATGTCTAGAAAATTCTGGCGGGGACACTGAGTGATAGGCAGGGTCTCAGTTCCCCTTCCCCCTTTGTCCCTTGATTTGTTCTATGGGTTGTCACTTAGGTTTGGGGTCACTCCCTTCCCACTCTGGATTGGTTCCAAGCTGTAACCTCCTCACTCCCCCGCCCTGATATTTAAGGGGAAAACCCAGGAGTTCAGTGGGCTTTGGCGGGCTGACTCCTGGGTGGAAGGAAGTCGTGTGAATTTAATAAAACCCAGTTGAAGTTCCCCACAGGACTTCCATCCCTTTATTTCTCACATTGTTCACGCTTCTGCTGAGGCAAAGACCCACTGGACAAGAACTGTATTCCAGAATACAGGACTGTACCTTTTTGCAACACTGGTGCCAGAGCTGGCTGGGAAGTACGGGCGAAAGCCCCAAGAGAAGCACCACATCTTCACAGAGTTCCTCTGATACTCAATTAGAAAATAAAACAGAACACTTAGGAAATGAGATCCCAGCTTTCTGATCACATGTAATGCATCAAAGGCTGCTTTTTCTGTTGTGTACTTTGCTAATGTGTGTGGTATTGGTACATTAAGTAAACTGTTGAGTATGACAGAACATATAAGTTCTGTCATATAAGAACATATAAGAACATGGGAGTCACTCCCCCCCATGAAGCCTGACTAATCACATGTTAAGTGGGGAAGTTTTCAGATAATTTTTTCCTAGCCTGACATGAGGACATACACAGTGTTTCCAATAGAGCTGTTTCAGATTATAAAACAGGAACTATATGTGCACCAAAGCTATTTCACACTAGTGTATGGGGTCCTGTTTTGGGTTTGTGTGGACAGTTTTTGGTAGCTGGGGGGCTACAGAGATGACTTTGGGGAAGGTTCCAGAGCTGCTGGAACCTTCCCCAATGTCCAGTAGAGCTGGACCAGCTGGCTCCAGGATGGACCCAAAATTGCTTACAGCTGAGCCAATCAGGAATGACAGTAATATTCTATCTATGATAATGAATTTAAGAAGGGAAAAAAAGAGAAGAATTTGCAGATGTAATTGCATTCAGGGAACATGGAAGTGAGAGGAACAACTCTGCAACTCTGCAGCCACCAAGGTCAGAGAAAGAAAGAGGGGAAGGGGGTGCCTCAGGCACCAGAGCTGAGATTCCTCTGCAGCCTGTGGTGCAGAGAGTCCGTGGTGAAGCAGTTGTACCTCTACTGCCCATGGAGGCCCATGGGGATGCAGAGATCCACCTGAACCCTACGGAGGAGACCCAGGTTGGAGCAAGTGGATACCTGAGAGGAGGTTGTGACCCTTGGGAGGTCTATGCAGGAGACCCAGGCTGAAGCAGGTGGATGCCTGAGAGGAGGCTGTCACCCCATGGGAGGCCTGTGCTGGAGCAGGCTCCTGTCAGGGACCTGCAGACCTGAGGAGAGAGGAGCCCATGCTGGAGCAGCTTTCCTAACAGGACTTGGAATCTCTCTGAGAGACTCACACTGGAGCAGCCTGTTTTTGAATGACTGCACCCTCTGGAACAGTGACCTGCATTGGAGCAGTTCATGGAGAACAATTGCACATGGGATGGACTCATGCTGGGGAAGTTCATGGAGAACTGTCTCCTATGGGAGGGACACCCTGCTGGAAAAGAGGAAGGACTCTACTCCCTGAACAGCAGCAGGAACAACTTGTGATGAACTGACCATAACCCCCATTCTTTGTCTCCATATGCAACTGCAGGAAGGAGACAGATTTAGGAGTGGCGGGAAGATGTTTTTTAAGATTCCCTTCTCATTATCCTGCCCTGATTTTGTTAGTAGTAAATTCAATTAATTTCCCTAAGCTGAGTCTGTTTTGCCCATGGATAGTGAGTGATCTCTCCTGGTGCTCATCTCAACTTATGAACTCTTCATCATATTTTCTCTCCCCTGTCCAGCTGTAGACAGGAGTGATAGAGAGGCTTTGGGGGGTGCCTGTCAGAGGCTGTCCAAGGATGTGGTATGCCTCACAACTGTCTCCATGATTGAGGACTGAGACCCCAGACCCTGAAGGGAGCCCCTGGCCTGGTTTGAGGCAGAAGGTTTACCAAGTCTTGGAGGACTGGTATGCATTCCCATGGGAACGGAGTGCAAGAACAATGGAACTGGTCACAGTGGACTGAGCCGAGCCTGCATGTTCGAACGGGTCTGTCCGTACTGGAGGTACAGTTTGGACCTTGTTCCTGAGCACCCAACCCCGACAGGTGGTTCCTGCTTTGGCTCTGTGCCCCTCGCCTTGGTTCCCACCGTGACAAACTCTGGAGACCCCCCCCGCTCACTTTTGTGATCACCCCACTGGAGAAGTTCGCGTCTATAGGCATCTCTACGTCTCGAGGACTCGTCCCTCCACATTGGTAGCTATAATCCCCTTCCCCTCTTTTCTATCTTTCTTACTCTTCTTTATTTCTCTCCCTACTATCGCATTTGTTGGCACAAAATAAAGTGCATTTTTGATTAAGTAAACTGAGTTGTCCCCTGGTGTGTCTTTTGTGCTCTGAGATCCTTAAAATGGACCATCAGGTCCCCCGCATATGTTTGCGGACCCTGACATTAAATTGGCGTCACAGACAGGATCTTGATAGACAGAGGAGTTGCGGGTTTTATATAGTTTGTAGAAGGGGAAAGACCCTCGTCTCAGCCGCACCCAGCACGCCACTTCGGTGAGCGCTGTTAGAAAGCAAGGGGGGCGAGGAAAAATTCCCGCAAACTGTATACACCCAGGCGAATAGCATTCCCTGTCGTCAGGATTTCACAGGAGATCTCATTGTGCAAAAGATGGGACTTTGTGTTTTGTTTTGTGTGTTGTGAGCTGCTTGGTGAAGTTGAGGGGACAAATATTTTACAGTGAAGAAGTACCTCCCAAGCAGTTTGGGTCTCCTCACCCATTCCAGGGAAGCGAAGGGAAACACAGTTTTAGCTGTGCATTTTGTGTAACTTTAAGAGTACTTCCCTGAGAGTGGTTTTGGTCCCTTCACTGAAAAATGACTGAAAAAGATAAACCTGCATTTTATGCTTTGCTAGCAAAATATGGTGTTAGACCTTCTCCAGCTGGAGAAGGATGGGCACAGAATAATTGGTTTAATTTTGAGAACATTGTAGATAGAATATACTCTTTGCAACATGATGCTAGATATAAACTGGGCAGAAATAAAACCATTCTTTGCTCAGTTTTGGGGTCCTGTCTTTTGGCAGCCATAGAAACCCATTTTAAATGGGTAAGTGAAGAAAATGTAGTAACAGACTCCCTGCAAAATTTGGTAGAAACAATTAGAACAGGAAAGAAATCAGAATTATTTGCTGCAAACTTCCCTTGCTGAAGAGCAAAGTAAAAACTTAAAACCTGTAGATTTACCTAAAGAGATAGAAGAAAAGGAAATATACAACATTAAACAGATATAACCTCAAAAAGAATTGGTCCACATGCAAAATTGTGGGGAACACTGTTGCTCCAACTTGAGACCTCTTATCGAAACAGAACATAATTATATAAATGAAGAGGATCAGGATCCCCACATAACCACCAAAGAGATACCATACACTGCCACTGAACTAGCTAAATTAAAGAAAGAATACTCCCGCCTCCCTAGTGAATCTGAGACGGAGTACGTTTTTAGAGTTTTACTCACCGGGGGTGACCAAATTAAATTAAGTGAACAAGAAGCAAGTGGCTATTGGGGACATGGAGTTTTCTTAACAACAGGAAATACACATGCTCCATGGTTCCTGACACAGTGTGCAGCTCATTGGGCAGGGGGACTGAGCCCCCTTGAAAGGGGCGACCCTCTGGCAATAGTCGGCACCTCAGATCAACTCCTAGAAAACATACACAAAGCTGCATGCTTGCAAATGATACATGAAAGGAAATTAATCTCTGGCAATGAGTCACCAGTGCAACAGCCTGTCAAACCTGAGATTATGACCCCCCTAATTAGAGGTTTGCCAGAGTCTATTAAACCAACAGCAATTTTACTTCAAAAAACAATAGCATCTACACTCCAGTAGACAGGCTTGAAAGATCTCTTGGACACACAAGTGATCAAACTGGTCCCACTGACTCCACTGGCTTCTCACCTTTTGCTACTCCTAGCACACAATCTAACAGCAGTTGTAAAGTTTGGACATGGAGTGAAGTAGCAGAGGAGTTAATAAGTTACAATAGAAAATATGGACCAGTGAAACACTCAGAGGACAAGCCTGAAAAACCCAGAGGAGTCAGGCATGTTGCTCCTTCTAATAAAAAACCAGAAAAGGGAAAACAAATTTCCAATCGGCAGCAGTTGTGGTTGCTAGGGCTGAAAAGGGGAGTGCCACAAGAAGTAATGGACAGATTGCCTTATGACAAATTGTCTAAAATAATTTCTAATTGGCCCAGTCCCAAACCTATTGCATTGAACCCACCTAATGGGCAACCCAGCGCACCTCCTCTTCCGCAAGCCTTGGGCAACAAGCCACAACATTCCCTTACACAGATTTTAAACAATGAGACACAGCAATCCCCCTCCCCGCTTCAGGGAAGTGAAACACACCAACCCCTTGGCTCTACTCATCCAACAGGTCCCTTCCAGGCGGAATGGAGATTTGTCTCCTCAGGACTGCCAGTACACATATGGCAGCAGAGTCCTGAGGGTCCAGCGTGGCCTGTTGGTTTCAGAGAAGCTGAAAAGAGGTGTACTACCTGGGAAAAAGACTTGTCTGTGCTTAGCTTAGCTCTCATAGAAGTGGAGATGATGGCACAAGAACAAGCAATTGTCTTGGAAGGCCCTTTCAAGGTCAATAAGACAGTCACTACTGGGACCCCTGCACCTCACGGGGTGGCCCAGAGTGCCTCAGTAAGGAAGTGGTATGCTCACACTGAACGTTATTGTAACACCTTCTCAATAACTGAAGGAGCTGTAAAGAACCTGGCAATACAAGAAGCAGAAAACTTGGATGGCATCCAGGACAAACCTGCCTCAGTCATTACCCCTCCCTTTTCCCCTGAACAGTCAGCAAAACCTTCGTTTACTGATGCTTCTGCATTTTGCCTGACAGCTCCAAGCATAATTCCCTCACTACAGGGAGCAAGTGATTCCAAGAATCCAGCACATTACCCTGGACAACCTGTTTTAGTGGACATCCCTACAATAGGGGAAGAACTACTAGTGTTAAAAACCCCTCTGAATAAATATGCATGGGTAGCCTCCGATGCTCTAGGGAATGAGCACTGGATAAACACTCGCTGGATAATTTCCATCATTCTAACTTTCTGCCTCCTCGTGGCAGATTCTGTTGTGCTTACTTTTCACAGGAGAACTCCGAGGGACATGAAGGCCATATAAACCATGATAAATATTTTAAAGAGGAATTTCAAATAGTATTGATTCAGAAGTATTAATGAATAAATTGGTTGCCACAACTAGGGATTTGACCAAATTATAACACCCATTGCAGTCATCCTTATTGACTTTGGGGACACAACAGTGGTTGTTACCCAACATATTACCAAATTGGGAAAGGGTAAATGTGAGTGACAGCAAATTGGTAATTGATACACTTGGTGTTATACAAAACAATGTTTCTTTGGCTCTTAGCTGTATCCAGGCCCAATTGTGAATGCAGTCAGTCGCTGCCTCAATTATAAGAGAAGGAGAAGAAGGCATTTTTCCTATTGAAATTTGAAAAATACTTTGGGACAATGCAAATGATATTGAAAAGAAATTCCAATCCTGGTGGAAATTGGTGAACTTTACCTATAACCCCAATACCAACATAGTCACGGCTTTTGTGTTAACAATAAGCAATGCTTCAGTGTATTCGACATCCCTATCATTGCATTAGGAATGAATCATGATGGAGCTATTCTCTGTCCTTCCAAGCATAAAGAATCGGCCCGTCAAATTGGTGAGAAATGGCAAACTGTCAGTTTAGAATCGTGCGTTGTTAGGGAGCAACAAGGGTCCATCTGTGAAAGTAATGCAATTATAGCTCAAGATATTTGCTTGAACACAGAACAAAATATCTGCCAATTTGAGCTTTACCCTAACCAGACTTTTGAAACAGTGCTTGTGTATATAGGTAAAGGGTGTGTATGCTTTAGAACTGTTTGTGATGTTGTAGTTGTAAAAAATGTAGTAGTGGATACTAAAAATCACTTAAATGATTGTGTTTGTAACTTTATTACAATTATAGGATGAGATTTTTCTTACATAGCCCTAGTTACCTTTTAACACCTTTTATAATCTGATTTTACAGTGATTTACAAATTGTTGCCTGCCCCTATTGGGATGAATCTTACTTTGGTAAAGCAATTGTTGCTTTATCAGGATTTAATTTAAATTTTAGAAAAAAATCAAGAAAAACAGATAGAAACCCCTTGTAACTATTCATTGCAATGTGAGAAAAATACATCATGTTATGGAAAGGATAAGGAAAAACGCCAAACACAGGTGATGGGATACCCTTTTTGAGTGGTCACCTACTGCTACAGGTACCTTTAACAAAATGTGTCATCCTATTGTTGTTCTTTTGATTTTGGTTTTGATTAGTTTTATTTTATCGGCCATTTTATACATCCTAAACTGGAAAATGATGAAGCAGTTGACACACTTGGCATCTATAATGAATGCACACAATTTAGTCTATACCCCTTTTGCAAAAGACACCCCTAAAGTTATTGACACAAGATGCACTACTCGAACAGTGAAAATTAGGCCTGCAACAGAAAATTAATTTGAGATTGTTTGTTGTTGAATTGGTGTTATTTGTTTTAGTTATGTTATATTATAATTAAAATTAAGTTTTTGTTTGAATATTATTATATTTTAAAGGAATTTTGTGATTTGTTTTGATTATTTAAAGAATTAGTTTTAATTGATTAATATTGATTGTATTTTTTGATTATTTGTGATTTTTATTATTTAAAAAATGGTTTTAATTGATATTGATTGTATTTAATTAATTTTGAAAGAAAAATTATTTCACAGTATTTTGTTAATTATTTTTAATCTTTTGTGAATATTTTGAAAAGAAAATATTGATTTTTGATCTAATATTGATTTAATTAATATTGACTGGTTTTGTTTTACTTTTATTTCCTTTCTTATTTCTTCTTTTTTTTTTAATCTTTCTTTCTTTCCTCTCTCTCTCTCTCNGTCCGTACTGGAGGTATGGTTTGCACCTTGTTCCTGAGCTCCCAACCCCGACACAGGTGGTTCCTGCTTTGGCTCTGTGCCCCTCGCCTTGGTTCCCGCCGTGACAAACCTATAAAACCCTGGAGACCCTCCTGCTCACTTTTGTGATCACCTCACTGGAGAAGATCGCGTCTATAGGCATCTCTACGTCTCGAGGACTCGTCCCTCCACATTGGTAGCTATAATCCCCTTCCCCTCTTTTCTATCTTTCTTACTCTTCTTTATTTCTCTCCCCACTATTGCATTTGTTGGCACAAAATAAAGTGCATTTCTGATTAAGTAAACTGAGTTGTCTCCCTCTGTGTCTTTTGTGCTCTGAGATCCTTAAAATGGACCATCAGGTCCCCCGCATATGTTTGCGGACCCTGACAGTGCCTGGTGTCCAGCCAGGATCAACCCATCACACTTCCTAAGATCCAGAACTGGACTGAAAATTTAGATTCAGTCTCCTAAAAAAACCAGCTCTGTAATGCCCTATCTATTAGCATTTTTTCTCCACTACCTGTTCCTTGATAGCATGTATGAGATAGAGAACACCCTTACAGCTTTGCCGCTCATGAGAGGCATGGTTTGAAGCTGTTGTTTTACCACAGCTGTCAGTGGCTACAGGACAATTAAATAACAGAGCATCATACAGGAATAATGTTTGGAAAGAAATTGGAAAACTTGCCAAGTGTGGCTCAAATTCAGTATGAGGTAAGAAGATGATGTATATTTTTCTACCTATGTATTTTCTAAAGCATGTAAGGAATTCTTTAATGTCTGAAATCAAATGCATGGTCATATAGAGAAATAATATATCTCTTAGTTATTGATTCTGTAATGTGCAGTGCATTCTCATTTTCCTGATTACCAGTGAGAATATATAATGGGTGCTAGGAATTAGAATATTTCCCAGTCTTTCTGACTGAGTGATCCAATGAGTCTACTTTTGTCTGCTTTTCCTATACTATGATCTTACACATTGTTGCCTCATTTCTAGAAAGCTGAGAGAGATTTAAAATGCAAACTTTCTGTTTGGAACTTGTAAGAAGGGTTTTCTACCTTCTTTTTCATTCTATGATTGCAATTTATTGTATTTTAACATGATTCGTATTTCATTGTGTAGGAATGTTAAATCACTTCTATTTTTATTTTTTACTGTTCAATTTGTGAAATGCTATTTGACACCTTTTAATGCTGTTTTAGTGGGAAAACCCCATAAAATACAAAATATTCAAGAAAAAAGTTTAGCCAGTGTTTTCTTTCTAGGGCTGACTATAAACTAGAGATAACAGCTTGTAAATGGTACTTTGGAAGGCAGTTTCTGCTATAATGAGATTTTCAAGCGGCAGATGGAATTCCTAGAAAAACCTTGTGTGTCTGTTCGGAGAATTTTTGTTTTGAAATTCACAGGTCTTTTTCAGTCCAGCTCTGTCCACAAGACCCCACACTAGGATCTAGTCAATGTATGGAGGGCAGAAAAACCTGTATGCCATTGCCATTTGTCAATTAAAAGATTGCATCACTAAAACATAGGAAGATTTTGGGGGCAGAGGAAAACTTGGATTTTTTTTTCCTGGATGTCCTTTATGTATTCTGTGAGCTAGGTAGGCAGCAGAGTGGAATTTCTCACCACAGATGCACCAAAACTGAGGTACACTAAAGCAGACAAAGCAGTTTGATGGGAAAAGGATTCTCAGAGGATTTCATATCTGTGTTGAACACTGTCCTGAGGTGGAGATTTGTGGAGGTTTGTGTAGGAATGTGAAAAATGGTTGAAAAGAGACAAAGCTGGGTTTTCTACTGCTTCTCAAAGTGCAGTGAAAGCAGATGGTAAAAAAATCCAGTTTCAGGAAAATATATTTTTTGTTGCTCTTGGTCAGTCTGCCTCCTCTGTCTGCTTTTTCCTGGTGGAAGACAAACTAGAAGGTGAGACAAAACCCACATTGTGCATATATATGAGCAGGGTGTTTGGTTAGTGAAACTGGCTTTTCTAAGTAGTAGCTGAAAATTCTAAATGTCATTTGCTAGGTCACAAGAGTGTATATTATGGCAAATTGTCAGCTCTGACAAACCTGAAGTTAAAACATTGCAAGTGATATTCATTGGACTTGTTAATTTGTGAGTGGCAGATTGGTGTTAATGAGACTGAGAAATTGGTGCTTTCTATAGGTAAAGTTCTTGGCAGGGAAACAGAAAAAATCTCAGCAAAGCCAGCCTAGGTCCTCAACCCAAGAATGCAGGTGTGAAAAAAAGGATTAGTCTTCTACACAGCTGCATTTAATGCATTTTGTAGTAATTGAAAAGCCCTTCCCTTCCTCACGTTCCTCAGTAAGTCTGCCAATAGTCTACTGCAACCCATATCCCTGCACTCGACAGGGTCAAGGATTGTACAGCTATATGGTTACCATCTGGGAAAATCATCTGAAAATAAAAACACCCACTTTTTCTCTTTTTCACCTTTCACCCTGAAAATGGCAAAGAGTACAGAATTTTGGTACATTAGAACAGATGATTTTTAAGGTCAGCAATATCTTATGTGTAGACAGTGGTACAGTCTTTGTCAAGCCCATTTTAGCTGTACCAAGATGTGACCATAGCTTTTTCTGCTACGCTGTTATCCTTAGGGAAGGAAAAGCTGGTGAACTCCAAGATCAGAAGAGCTGAGACATGGAAATTCAATGATTTTAAAGCATGCTGTAATGAGATTAGGTTCCTTTCAAGCTATGATAAGAAATGTAGCAATATCTCTGTGGCAAACGCTTGTCATTATAACATGCACATGTCTACATCTATAGCTTAATAACAAAAATAGTTTTGATGTGCATTGTCCACTGCTTTGTTTTAGTTCTGTCTAGAAAAAGAGTCCAAGAAGTGTAATTTTTAAGAAGCACTTTTTGATAGTCAAATAAAGATATACAGTCTCATTTGTTTGTTTGCTTGTTGGTTTGTGGTTTTGTTTGCTTTTGGTTTTTTGGGGTTTTTTTGGTCACAAGGACAGTTTGAAATTTTATTAAAGTCCTTATTTGATTTTATCTCCATTTTTTCTCACACACAAAACCTTGAAATTCTTCAGTGTTACTGTTTCAGCTCAGTTCACAATGCATTTCACTTGTATTTTTGCTTTTTAATCCCTAAATTAAAAATAATTTTAGAATGTACTTTCCATAGCATTTCCTGCTACCATCCTGATGCTCCCTAAAGACCTATTCAGAACTGGAAAGTCATCACTTAAGTGACTCTGTCTCTCCAGATCTTCATCTTTAACTGCTCTGGCAATTTCAGTCCTGCTTTCACCAAGGCAGATTATCTTTGGTGAAGATGACAGGTACATTTCTAACTTTGAATTAGATTCTGATAACTGGAAAAAGAACAGAGGTATTCTCAGGATCTGGGCTATGTTCATCGTTTGTCTTTTGAGAATGTCATTAAATTACGTACATATAGGAGTCAGGTAACACTGCCCTTCCCTAAGAAATTAGGGCAGTAATTTTTTAAAGTCAGTCAGTTGCAGACAAAATAAAATTTCCTCTGCTTGACTAACCAAATTTTTATACGTATCAGCAGGAGATAGAAGCTTTTGAATGCAGCCAAAATTCTTAGAGCTATGTTTTTGAAGAGGTTCATAGAGAACTTATTTCTGTGCTTACTGTTTTCTACCCACAGGTACACGAGGGCATTTCAATTTGACATACAGCAGTACATCTAAGCCTTTATGCTCCTTTGCACAGTCTTCGTGTATTGTCTTGGTTTAAGGCTACCTGCTTTTCATTGGAGGGGTCAAGTAAGTCTTTGGACTTCTGAGCACCACACACCTTTATGTTTTTGGGAACTGTTAGGCAGGAAAAATTTTCAGTCATGCTGTCCATGCACTGACATGCATACCCCTACAGGGTCCATCTGTCTCTCATGTGACTCATTTTGAACTGAGAAGCCCCTGATATTATTTGGCATTATTTTTAAAACTTCCTATTATATTTCTCCTTTTTTCTTCCAGGAGATCTACAATTTCATTCTTGGTTTGTTAGTCACAAAACTGAGGATGGAGTTTTGTGGAGCCCTCTGTAAAGTTCTGTTATTTCTCTTCTCTGAGATTCTGTACTTCTCATTGCTTCGTCTTTAAAGAAGAATATATCTAGGTTGTCACCTTATCATTATCTTATGCAAAACACATATTCCTAAAGTTTCTGTGATGGAGTTTCATAGTTAAAGCCGGCCTGACTAATGAGTCAAAATCTGAACCTCTTTAAATAACACAGTTATATGGTAGGTTTTTTTAAGGGGGTATTTATTTTTTGTAGATAAACAATGTTTAATGTTATTTTGTTTCCAGAAAGCTTTGGCTTTACAGAGCTTTCATCTTCTCTTTAATATCTTCTGGCTTTTATTCAGGTTAGTTTTGTTTATTCTTGATAGCTTGTGTTTATCCCTCGAGATCCCAAAACTTTAATTAAATAGATCCTTCTTATTTTGATCTCTTCATGCTGGACCTACTCACAACACCTTTTGTTCTATACTATGTTTGCTAGAACACAGGATTTGATTGTGTTTGATGATCAGAGGGTTGGAGCACCTCTCCTGTGACAAGCTCAGAGTGCTGGAGTTGTTCAGCCTGGAGAAAGGTCTGTGGATACCTTACAGTACCTACAGGGCCTATAAGAGAGCTGGAGAGGCTAATAGGAGTGATAGAAAAGGGAGTTATGGCTTTAGACTGAAAGAAGGTAGATCTGGAATAAATATTAGGAAGAAATATGATAATATTATATAAATATTATAAATTAATAAATATAAGGATGATGAGACACTGGAACAGGTTGCCCAGAGAGACTGTGGATGCCTCATCTCTGAAGTGCTGAGGGCTGGATTGGACAAGGCTTTGAACAACCTGGTCTAGGTGCAAGGTGCTCCTCCCCAGGGACAGCAAGTTTTAACCAGATAAACTTTAAGTCCCTTCCAAACCAAACTATCCCATAATTCTAGGACTCTATAATTAAATATTTTATGTTTGTACTCTACTGGCTAAGAAATGGCTCTAGATTTGATTTGAGGTGGATTTCAAGGCAGTTTAAAGCCATTAATTTCATATGAGATACCATTCTTGCATTGCTAGAAATGAGTGGAAGAATATTAAAGACCTGATATCTTAAAAAGAATTGGAGCTTGTTCAGCTAGACATAAAAGTTTTCAGTTTTTCTTTGCCAGTTTAACCTCTCTTATTCTGTGAAAAATTCTTCAGTATGTAAGCAGTACATGTTTCTGCTGTTACTGAGTTTGTTTTCACTCAGGAGTCCTGTTCTGAGATGCCCGTGACTATACTGTTCCAAGACAGAATTTAAAATATTTTGGTTTTCTGTCAAGTGGATGTGTGGATGCATTTGAGTAGTGTGGAAATGACAATTGTCCTCTACTGCAAAAGCAAGAGTGCATTGTCCATCTCCTTTACAGATATATAACAGTTAAGGGATATTTCCTCTTTGCTGATAGATCAAAAGCTGTCATCAGAAAAGAAATATCAAAAATGTTGATTTTAGTTTTACTCCCCCCTCCCTCTTTCCCAACCCTCTAAACTTGTTAGTGCATCTAAAAAGCTTCCATCTATAAGCAGAGCCAAAAGGGGAAGAGTCAAATTATTAGGATTTATATACCCTGACTAAATTTGTATTAGAGTGTTTAAGATCCCACTCCTGACCTTTAAATTATAATATACCTCAATCAAGGACTGGGAAGAAAACATCTTTTATTCTTTCAGTATGCCAGCATCATGTATACCAATTTGTTAATTGGCGATAATAGATAATTTGATCTTGCAGAATTTGTTTAAAAATGAAGATAGATATTAAACACAAAGTTTTATCCATGATTTTAATATTCACTTTATTTTTTAAAAAGTTATGTAAATATGGATATTCTTTAATTTTACTAATAAAGCTCATTTTCAGTGCCTCACTGAAATAAATTATAATGCTTGCAGGAATTATAATTGAAAGAACTGGGATTTAGATGCCTAAGTAAATTTGGTGAACCATACATCCTCAAAATACTTTTTTTCTTACCTCTCTAAATTACATGAGTTTTTTCTTGATTGATTGATATCACAAGAGAGGCAAAAGTGATAAAACACTGATTAAACTTCAGAGAAAGACATGGTGAATTAATAAGCATGATCAATATTTTAAGTAGGTGGGTATTCCATACACTTAAAATAGTGTTTCACAGCAATCTGGAAAATGTTACTAAATTAAAATAACATGTATCCTAAATATTAATATTAATATTAATATTAATTCTTGCTTTCTGAAAACAAATCTATAATGAGAACCCTGAGATAAAATGGCACAAGGAGACAAGAGGTGAATGTGCGCTGCTTAGAACGTGTATTTTGACATAGGCTTTTAAAATGGCCAACTGGTCTTTCAAAGAGATCTGTTACATCTAAACTTCATTAGGACTTGATTCTGGGTTGGGGGTATAGATGTGGAACTTTTTGAGTTTTACAGACCAATTCTTTAATCATTTATATTCCTAACACTGAAATGTTTTCTTTAACTTTCAGAATTAAATACCTTAAGACAGTATTCTGCTAGAAGATGGGCACAATCTGGATCGACGTTGCTCTCCTGTCTTTTAAACATAACTGGGACTAACTTAGTGGAAAAATCCCTGGAGCACTCATGAGATAAATTTTTCTCTGTTTGGGTTTCTCTGTGCCAGGTGAATGTCAAAGCTCTGGCTACACTGTTCCAAGCCGGTAATTCTACACAACTTTCTGTTTATATGCATGGCATTTAAATTAGATTTTTTGAATTACAGTTGTAGAAGGATGCAGAATCGCAGGACGGTAGGGTTAGAAATCATTACTTCTTCCTATCAACAGTGTGTAGGCCACTGCAGTTGGAAGAGCACTGCCACTACTTCTAGTCAAAAAAGTCAATACAGCATGAAGGAAAACAAACATGTATTTTTATTTGTGTGGGCTTGCAACCCGGTGTGGGTAAAGTATGATTAAATCAGAAATGCACAGCATGTGTGTGCATACTGGAGCCAAATGGTGCTAACAGAATCTGTCCCACCTTTTCTGCTTCTGCTCCTTGCCTTCTACCTTGCTTCTAAGGACAGCCTGACTAGTCACCTACCTTGACCATTTCAAGCTGTTACTCTTTTTCAAAAGAGCTTGTTCATAAAACAAGTTGCTCTTCAGTATTGGGTTAAAATTATGACAAGACTGAAGTAATATATCTGATTACCTTTTTACTGGAAGAAGTTACTTATAACGTACTGACTGATTTCTTGGATTCTATTTTTCTCTTTATCACCATATCTAGATCCAACAGATCTGAAAGCTCTGAATCCTGTGGTGAATTATAATCATGTGTTGTCAGAGTCAGAGATTTTAATTCTCATTTTGGGATCAGGGTTGGGTGTCTCTTTGGTTCTGGATGCCTAAAAATCCAAACTATCTGTATACTCCTAACAGAGAATGCTAACAAAACTGGGACACTTTTGGTGACCTATATCCATGCTGATTACCTGTTTCATTATTGTTTGCTCTCAACCAAAGAAAATAAAATATGTGTCAGCAGTAATAAAAATTGGAAGTAGGTCAATCTACAAACCCTCTGCATCAAAACCAGAACAGAATGGATGTTTTCCAGAGAAAAATGAGAAATAAATATGTAAATGAAAAGCAATTAAAAGTTTTACATTTTTAGTCAGAATCATTAGCAGATTAAATTACCTCTTCATTCAGCTCTGTGTAAATCGCACCCTTGGAAAAAAGAGACACTACAAATAAATGACTTTTAACTCCCTGGAAAGAATTTGAGAAAGATACTAGTATTTACTTAGCTGATTCTAAATTCTCCTTTCCTTTCAGTGGGCTTGGCAAGAAACTGTGAGCAATCAGAACAGGAACTTCAAATGTTTCAGCAAAATCTGAAAGAACATTCATACAAAGAGAGGAAGAACTTTATATCTGGCTAGCCAAATATATTTGCTTCCTGTGTGGAGGCTTTAATCTTAGCTCAAAGAGGGATCAATATATGTCATGACATGTTCTTGTAAGTGTAGTTTATTGCAAATGACATTTTAGGTATGTTCCATTGATATATGCTTTTGAGGGACTTGATTCTGAGAGATGAATGCGCACTTTCTACATCCAAGTTTCAAGTCTTAACTTAGCAGCACCCTTTTCTGCAGTTTTGATCTGTGAATGTCTGAAAAATTTGGATTAAAATAAATGAGTTGATTTCAATGTCAATTTAACATGTAATATCAGTTTAGACTTGAATCTCAGTGGAACCATAGAGGAAGGCAGCTCTTCAGTGAACAGATTCACATTTAAATCAACATCTATATTAGGATTTGTCCACTACATCATGCTCAAAGAAGGCTTTTCAGTCTCTTTATACCCCTGGGGACTAGTCAGATGAAATCCCACAGCCAGAGAAATTTTGCTGGAAATTGTGCAGGTATGATTTCAGAACTCCATTCTCTAGCAAAAATTTTCTGTATTGGAACTGAAATACCGTCATAGAAATACCTTCACAGAAATACCCAGAGACTTTATCTGGCTAAATAAATGAATGAAAAGACAACATGAGAAGGTTGCTAGTTGCATTCAGAACTGGGTTTGTCTGGGATAAAGTTATGAATTTAACTGCCTTCATAGTGGCCTGTTGGGAGCTGCATTTCACATTTTTGGCTAAAACAGTGTTGATGACACAATAATCTTTGGGCTATTGTTGAACAGTACTTTCACAACAAAAAGGCTTCCTCTCTTTCTGCCCCTTCATTCTCTGAATGTCAGGAGGTTTGGGGTGGGCAAGAGTTCAGGACAGGACACAGCTGAAACAGCTGGACCAAAGTGGCCAATAGGATATCCCATGACACCTGGAACAATATGCCCAGGAAAGGGCATGGCTGAGTCATCATCCCCAACAAATTTAAAATGCATGTTGATTTGGCATTTAGCAAGATGGTTTCATGTTAGATTTGGCTTTTTTAGGTTTACAATTAGAGTCAACAATGTTAAAGGTCCTCTCCAACCTGAATTAGCATATGGTTATATGAACTCATGCCTAGCAATAAAAGTTCAAGCAAAGGAGTAGGAAGGAGAAACATTTGTGGCTTTGACATTTGTCTTCTCAAGCAACTGTTAAGTGTGTTGAGTCTCTTCTTTCCAGTGAGTCTTTCCAGTGGATACCTGTCTGCCCATGAGAAGTAGTGAAATAATCCCTCTTCTTATGTTCGTATGCACTACTCTTCCTATTAAACTGTCTTCCTCTTCATACTTTTCATCTTCCTTTTATTTATCTCTACAGCCCAGAGAGGGGAATGTGTGAAAGGCAGGGAAGACTCACTATGGATCTTTTTAGGACTCAAAGGGAAGCTTGAGGAATTCAAGGTAAGGGCTGCAATTGGGAGGGGTAATGGGCAACATTTAGACTGGATATTGCTGAAAAGTAGAATGATTGTGAGGGAGTATTTGTTGTTGTAAAGGGGTGAAGAGAGGAGTGGTGGACCTTCACAATGTGAGTGAATTGTCTACTTTTTGCCAGTACTGAGATGATATTGCTTTGATTTTGGTATGAGGAATTGTTGTTGATGTAATTGTAGATTATGAGGATTGTCTGATGAATGTGTATTTTAACAACAGTTCTTAAATATGTGCTCACAGTGGTTGGGGTGGAAACATAGCGTTTATGTGGCAGGGTTTTGACAGTAACACATGGTGCTGGTATGGACACACCTAGTGCAAGCTCTCTCCAACTAGTCCACTGTAGGACATGGCTGAACCTGGTGGCACTACTGGGAAACCTTATTTAAGAAAGGACACAACACTGCTTGACAGAGAAGTGTGAGACAAAATATAAGAGAAGCAGACCAGCAGGCACAAAGACCTGACAAGAAGGAATAGGTGGCCCAGTCACCAGGGCCCAGATTCCCCTGCAGGCAGTGGTGGAGCCCATGGTGAGGCAGTTTGTTTCACAGTGCATATTCTGAAGAATTGGAGCTGCAGCAGGGGATTACGTCCTCAAGGAACATTCAGCCCAGAAAGTGATTGGAGGGGCAGACACCTGGCAGGAGAACTGAGCTGTACCACCAAAGTGTTTTAAGAAATAGGAAGAAGGGGAAAGCATGTAACAAGATTCAGACAAATTATAGGTCCTCTAAATCTTAAAATACCATTGACAAAAAAGAGATTAAACCAGATACTCTTAGTCTTAAACTGCCATTGTCAGCAAAACAAACAATGCAGTACAGTTCTAAATAACATAAAATAGAAAAATTAATAGCATTACATTAATCAGTAGATCTTTTTTCTTGGTAGTAAATGCCATAAGTAATTTTTATGTTGCTTTGAGGTGGATGTATGCTAGCATAAATAGTTATTGAACGGGACACATATTCATATATTATAATAGATTATAATTGCTGGCACACACAAAACACACATTAATGTTTAACAGACTCCAGAAATCATGGGTTCTGCTGACTGTGTTTCATGAAAGCTTATGCA
This sequence comes from Cyanoderma ruficeps, assembly GCA_008694505.1. Taxonomy (NCBI): domain Eukaryota; kingdom Metazoa; phylum Chordata; class Aves; order Passeriformes; family Timaliidae; genus Cyanoderma; species Cyanoderma ruficeps. The sequence continues at coordinate 590,655 of VZDJ01000236.1, forward strand.
GAAAGTGATTGTATCATGAAGTATCTTTTTTCTTCCCTGTGGAAAACCATTTAGGATCTTTGTTGTTCCAGCATTGTAAGTTCATATTCTTAGGAATAAATACCGATTATTTCTCAAGCACAGAAAATAAAGTTTTAGGTTGCTTATTAAGAGTCATATAAAGAAAGATTTTTTTAATAAGGTTGCTGAAGTAGTTATTTCTTTTTGTCTCATGTTTTTCTTCTTAATGATGTTACTTCTCTCCAGAAGTTTGTTTATAAAACTCTTTTCTGTTTTGCTATTTTTAAACAAGGAAAGAAGATCAGAAGTAGAAGACAAGAAGTAAGAGGCCAGAATTAATTTCATAAAATATTTAAATTTACACCCTTTTGGTCAGCAATAAGCTGACCAGTGAAATAGCATCAAATGGAGCCTTACAATAGCTAAACTGCTTTAGTAGTAGTTTACCAACAGCGATGAAAGATGAAAAAGACAAATTCTTTTATAAGTCTAATAAGAGGGCAGTCTTTCTATTCTAATAAAATGATTTTAGATAAACTCTGCTTGCCAGTTGTTAGTAAGCATGTATTTCTTGACCTTGTACTTTTATAGGACACAGACACCATATATGTGCAAATAATCTCCTGAGTTAGAGAAAACAAAGCCAAACCAATCCTTTGATGGATTGTGGAAGAGATTGCGAACAGCCTGCCATTGAATCAGGAATGTCACAGTTGTCACTTCTATGACATCAGTAACCAAACCCCATCTGCCATCAGTAAGACCAGACTGACCAAATATTTCAGTTTTCTGGAGCAAAAAGTTTGTTTCGCCAGTGTTTGATTTGGTGAGTGAATGTATGGAGATACTTTGAAATGTTTTATTTCTCATATAAAATCCAGATGAATATTATATGTGGTTGGAAAGTCAGCCATTGCTGAGTAATGTGTTAAATCCATCACATAAAGTGTTTATGATCAAGAGTAGGAGAAAGACTGCTCATGCAGCTAATGAAGTTGGGTAAGCTGGGTAGACATCTTAATGCTTGTTAATTTTTTTTTTTTTAAATTTAGTACATGGATGAGTAGTCAATCCATAAAATTTAGAGAAGGTCTGTTAAGTACAAGTGGCAGGTAGTGCAGTATTTTGCATTGAGTGAATGCAATTAAGGATATAATTAACGATGAAGGCATACAACTATATCAAATGGAAACTGTAATGCAAAGAACAAGTAATAGGAGTAAGAATTTTGTCATGGATTTAAAGTAAGAGGTAGCACAGAAAAATTCCAAGTTGTTGACGAAGATTAATCAAACTTTTGCAATGAAGCAGAGTAACTGGATATCATGAAAGGAGTAGTTAATTTCTTGGTGAAACATGAAAATATATAATTAGTGGAGAAATTGAATAATGGTGAGTGGTTTCGTCAAATTCATCACAGTATGAAGGAAAGTTGGACAGGACTAGGTTCTTTAGAATAACATTACCTAAACTGCTTTATAAGAAGGCCTTAGTGCTGCATTCACTACACTGTCCTCTACAAACACGCAATAAATGTTGGTATTAACAAAATTGTATGGAGAACCTCTTTGTGTAGATCATGGTTATGGGCACTTCTGAATGGTAAGTTTTTTCTGCTAGCTATCACATCCATCTTTTTCAGCCATTGTAGAAATAGAAAGTTTGATATGAAAGTCTGAAGCCAGTGGCAAAACTCACCTTGTTTTCTGTTGGGATTGTTTCCACTTAGGCGTTTATTAAAGTGCTGACCTTGAATTTGGCTTCCACCTTTGAACATCTGCCATTAAGTAACTTCTTAAAAGTCTAAATACAAAGGAGACACAGAAATTAATTTTCTTTTGTTTCCGAGGAGCTACGTTTCTGCAGCTGACCTTGAACTAATGGACATGAAAAGGAGTTGTAGGCACTCTGTCTGTCTTACTGTTAAACCCATGTTTTCTAATATACTTGACATTCTGCTCATGAAAATGCTTTCTGCCGTATGAAAGTTTTAAATTGCTGAGTCTGAGAAAAGCATCTGTATTTTGTTGGTTTTTTTAATGACTGAAATTGATTTGAGTACTGGGTTATCGTTACCAATTTGTTTGCATTGGATTGTCTGCATCTTTGTAAGTATATATGGCTTTCAATCCTCTCCCCCATGACTTCCTGTTTATATATAAAGTTTTTAAAATTACTTTAAGTTATTAGCCATTGAGTCTTGTCCTTTGTATTCTCATTCCCTTGCTTTCCCTTCCCCTTTTCTTTAAAGAAAAAAAGGAGAAAAGTCAGGCAGCTGAGAAAAACTGCTTTTCTAAAAGCAGTAAAGAATATGTATCTCCTCTAGTTCCAGATTGCACTAGGGAAGAAAAAAATCTAACTTGTTCTTCACTGTAAAGGAGAAGAAACTAAGACCTTGCACAATATTTCGCCATTCATTGATGTACTGGGAAAAATGCTCTTAAGAGTACCTTTTATTTTTAAATGAGGTCATCAGTTCATAAGCATGATGTGTCAGGACAAGGACAACCCATGAAAAAACAGGACAGCACTAGTCTTGGCCCACTTCTTCCATGCTTCCAGGTAGTTTTGAACATGTATTCTCAAAATAACTTTTCGCTTGTTTGTTTTTGGTTTCGTTTTAGAAATTGCTACATTTTAGAATGTGTTATTGAAGTAATAGAAGTAATTGAAATCTCATACTTGGAGTATTACAGGTGTTTCTGATTTTAAACAAATCACATGTGATTTAAAAAAAATATTCTAGATAATTTAATTAAATCCATTTTTGATCTACTTGGAAGTTTCTGTAGAGAGAATATTATATTGACATTTCTTTTCATTATCAAGTTTTCATGGTACAATCCAGTCTATTCTTTTAGATTTTTATTTGTGTCTTATTTTCTCCCTTGCCTTGCCTTGCCTTGCCTTGCCTTGCCTTGCCTTGCCTTGCCTTTCCTTNAAGTTCTTGCCCATCCTAGACTACTGACCCTTCGAGGATGAAGAGGTTGTTAGTGAGACTACTGATGCTTGCTAGTGCTGCTCAGCAGTATCCAAAACAATGGTGTGTTATCAAAATCTTTCCAGCTCCCAGTGTGCAACATGGCAGTATGAGTGAGGGCTGCTGTGTGGAAAATTAGCCAGAGCCCAATAATACACGCATAGATAGAAAAATGCCTGTAGTCTGTTATACATTCCCATTTTGTGTGAAACTTGCTTAAACCTACTTGAACAAGAAAAACTGAGGAAACGCTTGTGTCCTGCTTGATAGCTGCCCCATCCTTTGGTCTTCCACTAATGTTAGTACAGCTAGGGCCTTCCTTAATTGACCAACATGGTAGATTTTTTTGAGTATGGTATGTACTTTTTTCTAGAGAATGTCATTCTCTGCTTCCATTTAAAAAAAAAAGAGAATTCTTGCACTATTAGGCCTTCTTGTTAGCCCATTTAACTTGCAGTTTTCTGTTAACTAATATTAGCAGAGACTGTACAAACTTTAGACTCCGTTGTCTCAGATTATGGGATGCTGCCAATTACAGTCTCAGTTTATGTAAGTTTCTTGTATCTATTAAAAATCTTAATAGGATTGTACTGTGAAATTCCTTGACATGTAAAACTCAAATGGAAAAGAAATATCTTAGTTGAAACTTTCCAGGTTCCTTAAGATGTTAGAGTTGACATTGGGCAAAAAGAGTGAGGCAGTCCCAACTGTACCTGTGTCTCTGCCTCACAGATACTCATTTGCTTCAGTTGTGTAGAGTTTTCTGATCTTAGCTGGAACTGTAAATTAGTCTAGGTTTACATCTGTCTTGTTTGTCAATTAAGTCATCTGTTTGTTGTGACAGCTGCTCTCTCCTTCAGGAATGTCTCCTGTTCAGAGTAAGAAATAAATTGTGTTGTGTGTACATATATTTAATTTTGAAATCCTGACAGTTTTAGTAATTTAAGCATATATTCATTAAGTCAGATAATTGCAAAATAGTGGGCCGCATTTTGTTACTAAAGCAGAGGTATACAAGATTTTTTTGAAATGAACTAGAGTAGCCTTATTGTTACTTCTGACCTGAATTACCACCACAATTAATGCTCACACAATAAATTACTTAAGCCACCCACAGGTCAGAGAATGGCTCACTTTACTATCTATTCAATTCTTGCACATCAGTGCTGTAATAATGATTATTATTTTAAAAGGTATAAAAATACTTTTATGGAAACCAAGTGGGGGGAAACAATACAAAAGCAATTCACCACATCTATTTCCCAAACCCACTTAAAAATAGAGATGATTTTGGAAAAATCTTTCATACCAGAGCTTGGGCTCTGGATGTATAAGATTATTTTTCCACAATATAAAGTGCATAAGTGCCTTTTCATTGCATGAAGAAAGCATGCCTGCTGGCAAATGAATCATATTATAAAAATTGATTGTATCCCAAAAGGGAAAAATGTTATTGAAGATCCAATGGCCTGGGATGATACACCATTGATCATTGTAAGAAATACTTCCAGAAACTGTTTTTAATCTTTCCGCCAGAGCATTAGCAATTATTCTTTAGCCCATGGTGAGTAATGACTTGAGTTTCCCAGTTTCCCAATCAATAAAACATTTACCCTACTGCTACAAATGTGCTCTTCGCTTAGACAAGCAGAATTTTTCTTCCAATTACTCTTTTTTTTTAGTGTGACCTCATAGAATGTTTTTGAACATATTTCAAGGTTTTTTAAAAAAAAGGAACAATGCTTTGCCTTCCATGTACTTTACCTCCATTTCTTCATTGTGTTTTGAGAAATAAGTCATTAACTTGCACAGGATTCTGGCTCTTCTTGGATTGATTAGTGGATGCTCTGTCCTATTTCCTCAAAATTTGAAGTAATGGATGTAACTAAACTGCAACTTATATTTTTACCTTAAAAAAGAAAAAAAATACACAAAAAGGTAATAACTTCCTTCCAAAAGCATTTCATATTTCTTAAACAAATGTGTAAGTTGCTTTCACTTCATCCTATTCTATACACACATGCAAAATAAAAAATCTGTAATTGTGGCTAATAGAGAACAGTCACCAAGCACAACGCTAACAGGCTAATAAAGAACTTTGCAGCAAGTCAAATCTGTTGAGATATAAGAATAGATGCTCATAAATACTCTTTGATGATTGGAAAGTGAATTTTCAATCAAGTTTTTCTTCCTCCATTATTGCATATTATCTCTCTCTGTATGAAACATACATAGACACCTAATGTAAAAAGTTCATAGCCATTACTTCATATTCTAGATGGCCTCCACTTGGAACAAGATGTATTTTACTGCATTTATTAGGAACTTCGACTCTCACATTTGTACACTGAACTCTGAGATCTTAAAAGGATCGAGTTACTTATGTGCTTCAGTGGATTTAATGGAGAGATGAAATTTCAAACCATAAACTTCCCTGTGAAAACAGAGGTAAACAAATAATCCAGACTGTGCATACTCTGGGAGTTGTGTTTGTTCTTAACCAGAGCAAATAGCAAGAGGAGACTTGAGGGAAGAGTTGGAGGATGAAAGGTAAACAGATTGTACAGATGTATAGGCAATTCAAAATAGAAATCCAAATGCTTGGCTGTAGTGGACAGTGTAGACTCTATAGACTTTGTTAGATTTAAATTATCTGGAGGTTCACTCCAAGAAATTAGGATTACATAGACCATATTCCTTGCAGAAAAAGTAGGCTAATGATTTATGACTTCACATATAGAGACAGACAAATTATAGGAAACACTTTAAACAAATAGCTGGTCAGAACTAAAATCTGTGGTAAAGTGACCTAGGAGAGTAGGAAAGATGAAGTGGAACTACCGATGTCTTTTCCCCTCACCATTCTCAAATTTTCATCTGCTAAACTGGGACAGGATTAGGGAGTGTAGTAACCATACTTTACTGCTGGATAACAGTCAGCCAACAATTTCAGAAATCTCCTTTGTATAAAATATCTGTGTGAGAGGGAAGAGCTGCATGTATTTAGCACAAGTGGGACGATATGCAGTATTTTGTCTTTCACATCTTACTACTAGTACTACTAGTACTACTAGTACTACTAGTACTACTAGTACTACTAGTACTACTACTTNAGTGAAGGGCTGATGCTTTACACTATGGAGCTGATGTATTTTCTTAAAACAAGCAAAAAGCAAAAAGTCTGAAACCACACTGCTATCCAAAATATAACATTGAAGGTTGAACATTTTATGAATCGTTTTCTAGGCCAATTATTTGCTTCCATGGTAAAAATTAACTTCATGTGATTTGTGCTGATTTAATAAGCGATAATCTGGCCAAGCCCCACAACAGCAGAATCGCCTAAGAGTTAAAGGCAATATGAGGTTAGGATGCTTTCATAGCTTGTGCTGAAGTACGGATTGTTTATCCTGGTTGCCATGAATCCTGGGACTCCGTAAGGAGGTCAGGGCTGCTCACCCAGTTCCCTGTTCTTTGATTAGTCTGGGGATAGATTCATGATTTGTCTACCTGCTCCCCTGATCAAGATAATGTGGACAATTCTAAAGATAATTTGTGCAATTCTAAAGTTCCTCATGCTATCTCCTCATCTACCTTCCTGAATCTTAGATTCTAGGCTTCTAACCTGTGTCTGTGAAATTGATATGCTACGAATCTATTTTTAAAATGCTGATGCCTGCAGACACTACTGTTCTCACAGCCAGTATGCTAATCTATCTTTGCAACATTTTCAGCAGAGGAATTCTGTTTATTAGACTTAATCTAGAAATTACTGTAGTCCAGTTATGGTCCTGGGCAATGGTACAAGATTTTAAGTCTATTTTACTGCTCTTTTTTATCATGGTTTGATGCCAGCTGGCAAAAAAGTACTACACAGTTGTTAACTCACTTCCCACCCATGCACTGGTGGGATAGGAAAAACAATTAGAAAAAGGTAAATCCCATGGTTTGAGATAACAGTCTTTTAACAATTGAATTAAAGCTACTACTGCTTAAAAAAAATTAAAAATAATAAAATTAAAAATTAAAAAGAGAGAGGAATAATACCCAAGAGAAAAAAGTGATTCACAAATCAGTTGTTCAGCACCTACTGACTGCCTCTCAGCAACGATTGGTACCTCTTTGACAGTTCCCCCCAGCTTATACCCTGGGCATGGCATTCTGTGGAATTAAATGTCCCTTTGGCCAGTTTGGGCCAGCTGTCCTGCCTGAGCTTCTTACTGTTTTCTTGTGCATCTGCTGGCGTGCAGAGCATGGGAAACTGCAAAGTCCTTATACTACTGAGCTGCAACTAAAATGCCAATGTGTTGTCAACATTATTTTTGTACTTAAAACAAATAAAGCTCTGTAACAGGTAGTGGAAAGAAAATTAACTCCATCTCAGCCTAAACCAGGACATTCTGTACCCCTCAATGGCAATACACATAGCAGGGAGACTGAAGGTTCTACTGAGATACTATTTTAACTGAACTAATCAATCAAAATAATGTTTGGGTACAGTGTTCTCTGAATATTGGTTTGGGAGATTTTTGTTGGGGTTTTCTGTTGGTTTTTTACATGCCAAGAATCTGCTCCTATCATACCAAAATACGGGCAGCCCTATAATTAGAGAAAAGAATCTTAATTTCATTTTTCTTTTTGTTTTGAGCTGTACCAGTATCATTATTTGTAGCTGTACCAATATAATTATTTTTAGTTGTGCCAGTAATATTATTTGCAGTTGTATTATGTGGTGTCATTTAGTTCAAGCTGGAGAATGTGGTGTTATTTAAAGTTTGTTCCTCAAAATCCAGAGAAAGCTTGTATTTAATGCTCATAAATTTCCCCAGCAAATCATACCAATGGGAAATGTCATCTAGCATAGGCCAAGGTCAAATGTTGCTTTGTAAAAGGTCTTTGTTTCTGCTTGTATTGATTCAGAATACATACCAGTAAAGGATACGTGTCAGCACTTGCTCTCATTCCTTGTCACCCTGAGGAATGATTACAGATTTAAGAAGTCCCAAAGGGTCTTCAGGATGATGGGAATGTACTGAGCTACCTATTCCCCAGAGACGAAAGTTTGGAATGTTTGGAAGCAGCCACATATTTTGGTTCATTCAGAAGATATCCTGAAGTGTGACAACCTTGTGCTTCTTCAGAAGAAAGAATTTAACGTTTTGGGCTTTTTTTTTTTTTTTAATGTAGATGAGTATGAAGGTATGTGATACAAAATTTTCACAGAAGTGTAAATGGACAGCTAAAACCACAGCTCCTGAGAACAATATATCCAGTCTAAATTATTTGATTCATTTGAAGACAGTTTGTAAACGCAACCATCTGCTTAGAGAGGCAAAATCTGTTTTCATGGAAGAATACCTCACTATTACCTGCAAGTGATATGTAAAGATATATTCTGATGTGTGAAATGTAGTTCTGGCCTCCATTTAGTTTTTGCTGCAGTGGTAATAGCCTTAGTGAGCCTGATGTCAATGTCCCTGTGAAGCAATGTCCCTTCAGCAATGTCCCTGTGAAGTAACTGACCAGAAAAGTTGCAATTAAAAGAGTCAGCTGCTGGGCTGGATAGTGATGTTGCATCTCACAGAAGCAAAGCTGCTCTTGGCAGGTCTGCAGGGCCTGACTCGGTATCATCTTTCCATTTCAGCCTAAGTTGAATTTCCTTATATTTTCTTCCAAAATGTCATCTCTCTAGTTTTTGCAAGTAAGAATTTGGACACAGTGAGAAGCATCAGTGGAGAGTCTGATGGAGTGGAGTAACTGCAACCCAAATGGTCTAGAAAAGTCCAAAGACTGGCCTTTAGATGGCAGTGTGTACCTGTTGAATAGGAATTATGTCACGGGGTAAATCTGTGAAGCAGAAACTATTTTCTAGGGTGGAACTGTGACAAGGTTATATTCTTGGACTAAAATGAAGTGGAGATCTCACCTAAGATCCCACCTTATCTGAATTTCATTGTTGTCTGGCTGCCACTGGTTAAAATTTAGTAAACAAACAGGAGGAAATTGGTACATTTATGTTTTTTCATCTAAGTTTGAAGAACATATATTGAAACTGCTTATTTGGATTTAGCAGAGAAAGCCTAGATCAATAGTTGCTTGTGATATATTTTTGCTTCTCCCTACTCCTTCATGCAAAGATGCTACAAAGGTTTCAAGTAAGTTAATATGATAATTATATGTGATGTGAAAACCAGATCTCCTGCACCAAATTCTACCTTTGGACTGAAAAAGCCATCTGGGAGGGAGATTCATAAATATGTATAAACCCAGGGATTATCATGTGCACTTAGCAGCAAAAGACTTAGTTTAATATATAGTCTGTTTGTGCTTTGAGGAGGAGAAACAAAGAGCTAATTTTTTGTGCCTTCAAAGAGTCATTGGGACTGTCACTTTTAGTAGAACTGTATTTGTGCTATACATAAATCTACAACCTATTTTGTTTAGCTTGTAATTGTATTCCATTCATATTGTAAAGGCCATTTAATTTTTTCAACTGCTGAAGTTTTCTTGCATTCTGTGTTGTCACTAACAGTAGTCAGAATGGAGACAAGATTGGCACAGAAAAAAAATTCCTCAGTCACATTTTGTGTAAGCCATACACATTTTTCTTAGTGAGTTCCTATGAAATCTTTGGAGCAATATTTGAATATTTGGGAGAAATTTCTCATCTGTCTGTAAAACAAAATGAATAGCTATTTAGAATTCTATTTTAAATATGCCAGTTTTTTCAAGTGAAGCTTTAAATGTACATAATATACATAAATTCCACTCTAAAAACAATGAGGGCTAAAAAGTGTAATTTATTTCTAAACAATCTTTGGAATGCATATACCCCAGGCAGGAATTTCTAATCCTGCTTATCAAAGAATACTCCAAGAATTGCTGATGTGACCAAAAAGAGAAACTTACTTCAAATCATTAACAAATACGTGAGAATTCATGATTGTACAAATGTTTATCAACAGTGCACGTGGGTAATCTTAAAACTCACTAACAGCTAGCAGATAACTTCAGCAGATAAGGACTCACATGAGCCCATTATTTCCCTGAACTTTATCTTTGTTCAAATAAAAGAAGCTACACTGCTTACAAATGCTTTATACCTTATGTCCTGTAGCTGTGATGATATAAGCATTACAGGTACTATATAAGATGGACAGACCAGTCCACATGGGCCATACTATGCCAATTTTTGTGCAATCATTATCCAAGTCAAGAATACTTGCTGGCAAATGTATTTACTCTAATACTAATTTAACTTTTACACAGACCAGAAAAAAGAAATTCTATTCTGCTTTTAGTCACATGAATATTAAACTCCTCCTTGGTTAAAGTGGTGAAAGATTAATCATTAAATTACTGAGGGATTTACCTTACTCTCACAAACACTAAGAAAAACACTCGTGAATTTTGGGAAACCTGATGCAACTTTATAATTTTTTTAAATTAGGCCATCTATTTTGATTTATTAATAATAAATTCCAGGGCAGTAGCCTGCAATTTGATCTAATGCTAACCAGAATTTTCAACCCCTTAACATTTGCAGTATACAATTAAACTCTCCCTCGACTTCTCTTTGCTGTCTGACATTCTACCTTGGATATTTACCTACCATGTGTGTCTTTGGAAGTGGATTTATTTTTATAGGGCCTATCATCATAGCTATGTTAAGAACAAGTAGCAGTAACTATAATGCATCTGCCCATATAGCAAGATACAGAAGTGCTCAGAAACTCAGGAGGGGGATAATCTCTTCTATAGCTGTGAGAATCAGTAGATGTGTTCTTTTTTCTAGTATTATGCTTCAATTCAAGAGTTCTTGATGTCAGTACCTGTCTGGCTATACTGCAGGTAAAATTAAAGGATTATGAATGTATCTGATTCAAATGACTTAATCCCCCAGGTTTGTTTAGGGCAGCTTTCCAGAATTTAGGTTAAACAGCAACTCAAAACCCATGGTGGCCTACATAGTAGTCCAAATCTTAATCCACTTTTCAAGTTTTTTTTTGAAAGTTGTGTTTAGCTCTCGTGACTATCTTTCTGCAAAGTTTAAAGTTTGTACTGTGTCTTTCACTTGTGTTATGTTTTGGTTTTGGTTTTTTTGGTTAGTGATTATTATTATTAGTTTATCACTGATGTAATCTGTTCTAAATTGATGTATGTGTGGTTGCTGCTTACTCTGCATAAAATCTTAATTGAGCCTTTCAGCAGCTCCATCTCATCACGCTGTGGGCAACTGCGAGGAGTTCTTTTAAAAATAGATGGTCAGGAACAAAATTGAGTCAAACGAAACAAATTCTCTATCTGGAAACTGTCTATTGATAACGAAAAAAAAAAGGATAAAAAATAATATATAGAAAGCCCTACTAAAGAGGGCTAGAGAAGATAGAGCAAGAGAAAGAAAAGTGGGAGAGAGAGGAGGCCGAGGGCACATAGGGCGCTGCCAGCGGGGATCGGGGAGCGCCGTCCATGTCCCCGGGCGGGCTGTGCGCGCTGCCCGCCCGGGATCGGCTCCTGCGGCCACGGGCGGCCGGGCACGAGGGGAGGGGATCGGGCAGGAGGTCCGGGGGCCTGGACAGGGTTACGCCGGGATGGGCCAGGGGCTGGCTCGGAGGCGGGCTGGGTTGGACGCAGGGACAGGGATGCTGGGACGGAGCAGGCAGGGCGCTGGTCAGGGAGGCGGGACAGACGTGAGGGCGAGCGAGAGCCAGCGAGGGCAGGAGAGCCAAAAGGCAGGCTGGGGCCAGGGCAGAAGGGGCGAAAACAGGCTAGGGCCAGGGCAAGAAGCAGACCTCAGCAAGCGGGAGACAAAGTAAGAACACAAGACTCAAAAAGCCCCGACTCAAAAGCAAGTCTCAGAAAAGCCCTGCGAATCACCAAACCTCAAAAGCAAAAGCACGGTCTCAATGAAGCCCCAAGCCAAAAGAAGCCCACACTCAAAAAACAAGTTTTGAAAGGCTACCTAGGCTTGTGACACAATTGCTTTTCGTGCCCCTGGCTCCTCCCAAAGCCTGTCTGCTGACAGGAGACCATTGGCCCAGTCCAACCTTTCGCTCTCTGGTTAGAGAAGCTCCTCTGGGGGGTTCAGTGTCTCCTACTGACTGTCGCATGGGAGGTGTTGCCATGTGAAGTCCTCACAGAGACCAACAAGGCTTCTTCCAGTTCACTCCTCCACATGGCACACCTGCATCTCTCCTTCACATGGCTCTGACAGCCATTGTTGGAGCAAAATTAAACCGGCTCCTCACAAGCTTTCTCTGAATAAATAAAAAATTATAAGGTTCATTTAATTTGGCGAATAGTTATATTTTTCAGTAGCATCTTTGAAATTGTGTTTAAAATATCCCACTAATGAGACAAATGGTAAAAAATTTAGATAATTCATCATAAAAATACCTAAAGAAACACCAACACCCCTAACATCCAAATGTTATTGGCACACCTTGAACTGCATAGGTATGGTTTGCAATTTTGTATAAGTCCACCCTACAACACCTGCAAACAAAGAGCTACTGGCAGTCTAACTGATTTTGAGAAGCTAAAGTGAGAAAAAGCTCTGCAGAGAGCTCTGAAATCCCGAATAGGGTCTGATTTGTTTAGTTCTTACTAAACAATAATTACTTATTAGATTTTACAGCCCTTTATCTTTTCTTGCTCCTCTGATACAGTTCACATGTGCCACCAGCTTAAATTTGGATCTTTGCTCATTGCCATGCAAACACACGCTCTTGACTTAGGGACACACAACAGTTTTACAGGCTCTGTAGAAAAGAGAAGAGTGTGTAATTTGAAAGCAAGTATTCTGTTACTTTTCAGTGATGGCAATTTGTCCTCATGGAGTACCTCCTGTTTCAGTGTGAACCCAGACAGAAACAAGCACAACAAAGGGAACTAGGCTAAGAAGGCAATTAGCCATAATTTACTGGCAGCTAATGTGGTATTAGCTCCTAATCTTTGGGGTTCTTTTAGAGTGTGATCCAAGTGGTAGCTGGAAAGCTGCTTTTGATACCCATGATGTATATGGTAGGCACCCCTGCCTCCTGCCATTCCAGGGAACAGAGCTTAACCCTTCTCATCATGACTTTGTGCCATCTTGCAAAGTGCTGTTGCTACAATGCATCAGCTAGAAGAAAAGGGCTATGCTGGCGGAAGAAATATTTTCCTCTGCAAGTTTATACACTTCAGTACAGAGGAACTCCAGACAGCCTCTGAAGGACAAAATCTCCAAAAACCTGGTGATGAAAATCTTGGATCTTCCTAGTTTGTGAAATATATTTCAATCAAGTGCATACAGAATGGACCAGTTCTTTGTTTTTCCAAAAATGAACATGCCTAAATTCGTATTTTATCTTTAATATTTCCATTAATGTAGTTTCAGCTAAGAAAATTATTTAAAATAGATGCAGCCCTGCCATATGGTATGTTAAATGATGCAAGTAATCTCATGTGATATTGAACTCAAAATTCATGTTACACAAAGTTTGAGGGAGTCAGAAGCAATTAAAATTGTGGTTTAAATACGTCTTTGGAGTTCTCATCAAGCCTTTCTTCTAACATAAGTGCAAGTAGTTCTGACCCATACAACCATCATCCTGTGATATATAAAACACTGGTTTGGAGTGAGGACAGCTCAAAGCAAATTTAATCCTTGAAAGAGCTAGCTTCCTTCAGATGGATTATGCCACATTCTATGAGTACACAAGGAACCCCAGACTATACAACTATCTATTGACTTCTATCTAGACATCATAACTTTAATGAACTCTCGGTGAGTTGCAGGTTTCTCTTGCTTTTAATGATTACTACCTTCTGGTCCTCACCTGAAGTAACCAGTAACCTGAAAGAAGGGGTGTTTTGTTAAACAAATGTCTGAGTGACCCAAACATCCTCTGTCGTGCTCTTAGAGAAAAATAATTTGTGCTCCTTGCTTCAGTAAGGGCAGAGTAGCTTCAATTATTGTCAAATGAAATAGATAGCTTTCTGACTTTGATCCTTGCTCTACGATGCATTTAAGGTAATGTTTATAGAACTTGTGTCATATTTGAGTGTTAGCTTGTACTCTTTAAAAATATTATAAATATATTCTGCCTAGTTTTGCACTTGCATTTATGTACAGCAACGCAAATAGATAATGAGAGAAGAGTTTGCGACAGATTCTAATGTTTTTTGTTACAAAATGCATATGAGTAGAGGTAGTAAATTTCTGCTCCAATTTGTGAGTTCACTGGGAACACCAACCCTTTGTCACTACATAATAATTTGAAAGACTTCCTGAGGACGCAAACTCATTCCAAGGAAAGACAAAAAGACAGCTATAAACTATATGAAAATAGATAAAGACAGGGTGAAGCATATTTATGTATTTTCAAGAGGTTATATCTAAAAACTTTTTCTTTCTGCCAGCATTGTACTATATTTACACAGAAACTATTCAGGCACATGTGTTTTCAAAGAAGTTGTAATTTCCTGTCAGACTTTTTACAAATCCTTTCTAACAGCTGTAGACGGAAATCCAGCTACTCCTGCAATGAATGACCTTCAGTGTGTAGATCCCAGAGAGTAAACAAACATTTACTCTACAGAGGAAGCTCTGCTGTGAATGTAACATTAACATTACACTCCTCAGTTGGTTTATTAGAAACTAATCCTATTTCTGCACTGCAATTATGACTTCTTGAAAACCAAAGCATTTTTGTCCTAAACCAATCCTTGTAAAACTTCAACATAGAAGACTGATGGTGTCAATAATGAAGAATACATTAGACAGAGGTTGACAAGATATGACTTTTGTTTTTAAGTGCAAGTTTTGTTTAGACAGTATTTGTTTTACCTTTTAGAGCATTAGTTTCCGTACCCTATGTTTTAACTGCATAAGCGATATTTTTAAACATAGCTCTTACACAGGAGTGTACATTAAATATTTGTTCAGCTGATTAAAACAGTTCTACATTTATTTAATGTTTGAACAGTAAACAGTTTGTTGAGGACTCAAATGTGTTCTTACAGATACACAAACACATATTCAGGCCTCATTAGAAGCGTTCCTGTTGTGAGGGTGGTTTACTGAGGTGATACTAGGCATTACAGACCCTCAGAAATACCTTCCTCTGGTAAGTGTTTCAACCTTCACTCTTACTGTTAGTAGATGTCACTTTGGGAAGGGCAGCACAGAACTTCTTTCACATGAGTGGAAAATTTTACAATGTAAAGGGAAGGAGTCTCTTGTCTCAGTAACACTGCAGATGTAGTTCAGCTCTACCCAGCTATGTCCTTTGCACTGTACCCTTTCCACATGGTGTTTAAACAAGAAAGAAACTGAAAAGTCATCTAGATTACTTGGAGGAGTTCCAAGTCTACGTTTGATACTGGTTGTACACAAGAGATTAACAGTTTGGGAGCAAATGTTTCCTTTCACACAACTTTGCTAAAGTGATGAAGAAAATATAAAGAGTTTTCTGTATTGTTTGTTTGTCCGGAAAAGTTTAAATGGCAATTTTAGTCTTAAAAACTAACATTATAAAAATCTTTCCATGATGTTTGTTTCAAACCAAATTTGGTTTGAAATGCTTTCTGAGCTATGTATATGAAGTGAGCGAGTAAGTACATAGAATATTTCCCTACCTGTTTCGAGTTTGTGCAGTCAGTTCAGCCATGGAGAACATGAAGGGTTCTTTCATCCTGTCCACTCCAAGAAATAATAAAAATTCTGCTTTATATCCAGTCCTTGAGCACTTCGTGATTAACACCCATCCAGTGCCACAGTTTTTGGTGGATTGCATAGTAAGGTTGATAATGTCCTGGTGTCACACAAAGCACCAGCATTCCATATGCCTGAATTCAAACCAGCTTTTTCACTTCTGGCTATATTGGCTCCCTGTTGGTTGACCTATCATGAACTAAAAGCAGTAAAACTTCATTTATATCCCTTAAATTAGCACTTGTCAATCAACTGCACTGTGTGAGTGGTATAATGGTAGAGTTGATAGCAAATTCAGCTTTTTAGCACTGTTGAATTTAAGTTGAAAGCTAACAAGAGTCTTGGCTCAATGTTTTCGCTGTTGCAGTCAGTTGCCCGATCACAAAGTAATTTAGTTTGGATGGGACCTCTATGTGTCATTCAATCCAGCCTCATTGAAGCTAAGTCCAGTTAAAGCAGGTTGCTCATGGTTTTGTTCAGAGAAGCTTCGACTGGCTCCAAGGATGGAAATTCTACAATGTCTTTCAGCGTATGGTCCAGTGTTTGACTCTTCTCATGCTGTAAGAATTTTGCTTCTGTGAAAAGCTACTATTTTCCTACTTTTTTTCTGCTGGCTTTTATTTTGTGACTATGTGCCTTCTATTAATATGTAGCTGTGATCTAATTTGATAGTTGCAAAGTCATCTTTGCAATGGAAATTAGATGACTTCTGTTCCTAAGGCTGAACAAACCCCTGCTCTCTGAGGCTTTTGTCTTGCTGCAACCACCTAACCCCCATGGTAACTGGACATGCTTCTGGATGTCCACACCTGTTTTGTTTCCAGGCTAAGAAGCCTGAAATTGAATACAGTGCTCAGAAGTAGTCATGAAAACACTGTTGAGAAGGGAATAGTCACTTCCATTGACATGCTGCGTGGTTGCCAATATAGACCACTTTGCTTTACTTGCTTCTGCAACTTGTTTTTTTGGAACTACTATGCACAACTGTAATAAAAAATCTTAAATGCTTCTCTGACACATGCTGGAAGGAAGACAGTTCAGAAAACTGTGTGAAGCAAGACAGTGGCTGATACTTTAGCAGATGTGTGTTGTATTGGTATGAGTTTCTATCTCTCCTCTGCTATTTTTGATATGATGTTAAGAGCTTTGTTATTCATGAAGTCAATATTTATCCATTATCTTCTCCAAGAACTGCTGAAGTTACAGCAGTTGTTGTAACTGGACCTGCACATTGTGGCCAGAATGCCATGATGTTGCATCCCTGGGTGTATTTAAAACTTTTTTTAAAGGTTCAACATGTAGGCAACATTGCAGAATAGTTTGTCGCTGAGGTCCTGATGAAGGACAAATAATATAATGCTATATCATGTATCCTTGAAACACAATCAACTCTCCTGTGGAACGTGCCCTGCTTTTTTACTGTTTTAGACCTACAACTTTGATTTACTGTGATTTACTGTGGATACCTGACAAAGGTTGGTTTCTGATTTAGAAGAACCAGAATAATCAGGAATGTTTTAAAGAGTGCTGTTTCATGGTATTATTTTGTGGTAGTTACTGCAAAGTAGGTGTGTGCTTACAGTCATTTATGTGGGGAAAAAATGCACAGAATTTTTTTGAGCTAGGAGCATTTTGTACTCAAAAAGGTGAGAGAGAATAAAAGGTAGGTGTGACAAAGAGATATTTGCTCTTTCTTTGTATCTGATTTAGTGGCATGTTGTTTTAAAACTCTCATTGTCAACAACAAATAAAAGGCAGGATTGATAACTTTATGGGGAATTAATGTAAAAGGGAAAAATTTCCCCCTCAGTATGTTGTGATCACTTCTGTGAGATAATATTTAGTGATCTTCAATGTATATGCAAAGGTAATGCAATAATATAAAAAGATTTATAATGAAATAGTAAATTTTCTTTTTAAGTAAACTACATCAATCCAATTTTCTACCCTGATAAAATCCACTTTTTTCCTGCATTTTTATGATGCCAAGACCTCAGTATTGTTAAGAGCCTCTCTGCATACATGTGAAGTAAAGAGAAATGTTTTGATATAAAATAGAAGATGACATGCAATGTGATGTGTTCAATTCACGCAGTAACTGCAGGGATTGTTAGGACTATTTGTCAAGAGACAGAGAAAGTAGTCACAGGCTTCAAATGCTAATGGGAAAAAAATAAGAGGAAATTAACAAAAAGATCCAAATACTTGAGAAACGGAGCAGGAGTGATGCTTTTTTTCTTAGCATTGGAAAATGTAAGAATTGTGCCTTCCTAGGGCAAATAGTTGCCTGGACCTCTTTGATATATGATTTTTGATGGCTTAAAGTGCTCAATTTAAAAAGTAAATTCCTTGTTAGAAGTTGCATTCAAACCCTTTATAAATTATTCTGTCAGGAAAAGTAGATATTCTTACATATATGTCCATCTGATACCTAGTTTTCAAAGCCTTGGCTCTGGTTCTGGTTAGCCTTGTGGTCAGTGATGAAAGACAGTACTTATGTCACATGTGGTGTGGACAGTTGTGAACGGCAAGGAATGAATCAAGGTAAACATTGACACAGAGTGCCATTAATAGCATTACTCATATAAAGAAGTTGCTAAATAGGAGGTGTTTGTGTGCTAAATTATTTATTCAGACTTAGGGTGCAGACATCCAGTGTTTTAGAATTCTGAAGAACCAAGTGAGGACTTTGATTTTGGAAT
>VZDJ01000236.1:609046-631600 GCA_008694505.1 Cyanoderma ruficeps
TGTCTGTCTATCGGTCTGTCTGTCTATCTTTCTATCTATCCTATCAATCCATCCCGCAATCCATCCATCCATCTACCTAACAAGCCTCTATCTCTACCTAGCTATAATCGCCTAAAAATACTCTTTGCTTTTAGGAACAAGTTAACAATGTGTGCAAAATCTCTTCTTCTTTGGAGAACACTGAAAAATTTACCTGCCTATGGTTTACAGGTGGAAAAAATCAATTTCATTAAGAAGATTTAGCTCCAAAGATCATGTCTTGCATAGCAGTTCATAATGTGTTATTAACATCTCTAGATAAAATTCTATAGAACAATAGAGTGGGTTGTGTTGGAAGTAACCTTACTTACAGTGGGAGGGACTTTGCCCCCACCAGTCCCCATCCTGTTGTCTATCCACTTGAGAGGTGTGAGAAGAGAGATTGCCATTGAAGACAGGCAAAAAGGTGAGTACCTTAGCTTTCTCCCCATCAGTGCTTATGATTTTGCTGGCCTTGTTTATCCGAGGGTATTGCACCTTATTTCACCTTCCTCTTCTGATTAGCATACCTGCAGAAGCCTTTCCTGTTAGCTTGGTGTCCCTTTCCAGGTTGAGATCCAGGCTGTTGTTCCTCACCTCCTCTCTACACAACTGAACTTCATCTCTGTGCCCTTTCCAGGTCACCTGTGCTTGTGTCCACTGTCTGTGCATTTGCTTCTTTCCCATTAGTTCATTCAGCTGTTTCCTGCTCAGCTGTGCCATCTCACGCCTGTCTTGCTGTCTTAGGTTGCAATTCAAGATGTAACCAGAAGTATGTATTCTATCACCATTGTTTAAAACCAGGTGGAGCAATATTCTTTATCTCTTTCATGACCTATCCTCCCTCCAGGGGGATATCTTCTGTTAATGGGCCATTAAGGCTCATCACATGACTGATAAAATTACATCACCCCATTGTGAGACATTCCACCCTGGGGGAGGAGCCAAGCATCCCTACCTGGATAAAAGTCAGAGATTTGGAGCACCAAAGCAGCTTTTTCTACTGGATTCCCAGAGGAAGACCAGACCCATCTACACCAGCACTGGACCTTCAGAGGAAAACTACACCCTTCTCTACAGGATCATTCCTTCTACAGAATCACATCTGTCACTCCAGGAGGACTGCAGCCACCATTTAATCAGACTGCTACCAACACCCTGACCAACAGGGTGTCAGGTTGTCTTCTGACTCTGTCAGTGGGTTTTTTTGTACTGCTGCATTTTTACTTTAATTTTCCTAGTAAAGAACTGTTATTCCTATTCCTATGTCTTTGCCTCAGAGCCCTTAATTTCAGAATTATAATGTTTTGGAGAGAGAGGGTTTACATTTTCAATTTCAGGGGAGGCTCCTGCCTTCTGTAGGAGACACCTGTGTTTTCAAACAGACACTTGCCTGATTTCTTGCTCTTGGGGATTTCCAGGTCTTCTTCTCCTCTGCGGAAGATTCCCTTAAAGATCTACCAGCTCTCTTCCACTGTTCCTATGAACAGCCTTCCAGGGGATCCTGTTGACTGTCTTCCTGAATATCTGGAAGTTTGCTTTCCTGAAGTTCAAGGGTCTGACTTAGCCTTTACTTGACCCACATCCCTCAAGATGTGCAAACTCCACCAATACAGGGTCACTGCAGCTTGGGTCGTCTCCAGTCTCGATGTCCCCAGTCAGCTCACTTGTGTTGGTGACCAACAGATCCAGTAGCACATTTCTCTGGTAGGTCGGTCTACTGCCTACCAGTAGACGGTAGGCATGAATAATCAGGAAGTTATCCTCCAAGCATTCCAGAAGTCTCCTGGATTGCCTACAGCTCTGTGTGCTACTTTCCAGCAGGTGCTGGAATGGTTGAAGTCCCCCATCAGGATATGAGCCTGTCAACCCACGAGCGGAATACTTCCTCTATATGGAGAAAGAAGGTTTTCCCATAAACAACCTCCCCTTGATCAGGGGCCTGTACTGAACACCAAGCATGAGGTTCCCTTTGTTGCCTCAGTCTCTGATTCAAACAGGTTTTTAACCAGCTCATAGCTTTTCTTCAGGGACAACTCTTCACACTTGATCCACCTGTTGGTGCAAAGGGAGACTTCTTCCCCTCTCCTTCCTCCCCAATCAGCCTGTAGCCACTGATTATTCCTCTTTAGTTATGGGATTCACCCCACCATTTCAATAATGGCAAAAAACCTCATAACTTTCTAGCAGCAAAGTACTTCCAACTTTTGCTGTTTGCACATTGACATAAATTCAGCTGAGGTCTCATATGTGTCATCTTCCTAGAGGAGCACCCTTCAATTCCTTTCATATATTTTCCTGGTGTTTCTCTGTTGGCTTCTCTTACCTAAGGAGTTCCTGGTTAATCTCCATAAGACTGAAGGTCTGCAGCAGTGTGGCCTGTACAGCTCAGACTCACCAGCTGAGGACTCTTCCCTGCAGCCTGTCCCTCCAACCTTTGCCTCTCATCCCAGAGCTTTCTAGGGACAACTCTTCCCCCATCACATCTAGAATATGCTGTCCCCTTTTTAATTGCAAAAACCACAGGTTTTTTAACTGTAACATTTCTGTCAGACATTGCAGTCAGGCTTAAGACTAAGATTAACCCATGTAAGAACTTCTATTCCTTTCTCATATAAAAACCCAAAAGAATCACACACACAAAAAAAAAAAATCAAACAAAAAATGCATACACCCACCCATCCTGCAATAAAACACATAAAATCTGAGGCTGGAAAGCATTTGGCTTCCTTTTACATATCAGAAGATATGTAGCTGCTTCATTAATCCAGTTTAGCTTTGTGTATGACTTTAAGTGAGAAGACCAATTAATATATTTGAAAAGCCAACTGTAGGAATAATTCACTAACTGTTAGATAAAATGGAAAAAGAGGGATTGAATGTTATCTTCCACTTGCTCTTTCAATGCAGCAAAATTAGTGGAGGAAGGGTTTTGTACCTTGCCAGTGTCTCTGCAGGAATCCTGATTTCTGCTTCGTTCAGTATAGGCCTAAGGGCAAGCCAGTGTTTGCTGCAATTTTCTGCAATAATAGCAAGACAATTTAGCAGTAATGGATAAGCAGGGAGAAAATTAAGCAGTTTGCTGAGATACAGCAATGAAGCCAGAAAATACTTGGCCTCATCTTAGGCCTCAAATTTATAGTCAATTCATTAGTGTAATTTAGTTCTTCCATAAGCCTTTGAGTGATAAATTTTACTAATACATTTGAAATACCAGCTGTAAGAAGAATTCGCATATTGGGGTGTAAAATTGAAGGATGGGGTAGAATGAATCCTTCATTTTCATCTGGTACATGAAGAATTATAAAGACTCTTGAAAAAATGACTCTTTCTACTTATGGTAAATAGACAATCCTAAAGGAAAACATTATAAAATTGCGCTTATGTTTGTGAAAAAAAAAATAAAATTGGGGGGGGTAATCAGAATATATACTGAGCCTTAATTTTATGTTTGACTGTCTTGTTTGGGGATGAATTTTAGGCAGATCTCTCTTTTCTTTCAGATCCAGAATCTGCTTGGAAAACTGGCAATACAGTAAGGCCATTATTGGCTCAAATGTATTGTTTTTTATTAAGTCTTAAATAATTTGCTGGTTTGGTTTTATATTTAAACTGAAGCACAGTCTCAAAAAAATCCAGCTCAAGTGATCAAGCCAGCAGTACAGTAATTAATCACGATACTCAGCCTCTTTAGTTCTCTGAACAAAAGCTTAAAAGCTACACAGGTGAAGTAGTTGGCTTAAAATTTTTATACATCCTATACACTGCAGTCACAACAAACGAAGCAAATCTTAATTGCTTGGAGACACAAATTAACTTATTGTGTTTAGGTGTGAAAATATCATAGAATATGCTATAGGGATCTCTGTAGTGGCCTTGTACTTACTTTCATTCTTAGACAGATGATGTATATAAACACCAGAGTCCTACAGGAATAACAAAAATGGACAAGTTGTCATGATTTAGGCTTTATCAGGTAGAAATATAATTTGGATCAAGTTGTGCAAAAGACTTGTATTCTGTGGAACAAAATGTGGTAGTGAGATTTAAATTCTTAAGTGACGTGGTTGATTTGGAAGCTAGGCTAAAAGATAAGCATATGAAATATTCATAGCGAAAAATCTCCTATGAACATAAATGGGTAAGAACTGAGTAAAGAGACTTCCCCCCTCTGACTTTAGTCAAGAGCAATCTCTTACAGCAGTGGAAGTCAGCAAATAGCAAGAAAACCCCAGACATACAAATAAAGTAGATTAAAACCTTCATCAAGACTTACATTCTCTCGAGATATCTAGGAAAAGATACACTCAGTTTTTCTCTTTGTACCTGTAATAAGGGGATACCATAGAAAGAAAAGGTGGTCTGAAAGTTGCTTTTTCCTATTTCCTGACACTCTGAATTAAGGAAAACTAAAGTTGACTAGTTAATAAAAAACCCAGACAAAACAAAATCAAAACAAAACCCAGTCCAGAACTGTGGGGTCATTAGTAGTTACTCTAAATTTATAGAAGGGGTTTTGATTGGCTAAGGAACCTGACCCATGGGGGAAGCTGAGTTTGCATCCCTCTTAATGATACATTTTTTGATCAGGCACAAAAAACCAGCAAACCAACCAACCAAAAAACCCCAAACATAAAAATCCAAAAAACCTAAAAACCCCAAAAAACCAAGAAACCCAAAAAATCAAAAACCAAAGCAAGATTGTTTGAGTAGACAAAGCCTAGCCTATGAATTTTCAAGTCAACCCTTGAGTCACTCCAGACAGATTAACTTTGTTGATGGATTGTGTATTGGTAAAAGCAGATTCAGGAGATACAACGTAATAAAATGTTTGGATCTCAAAGCCAGCATAAATTTTCACTCAGAGTGATCTGTTACAATCACTGGAAGCCAAAACAGTTTTGGGATAATGGAGGTAGATTATGGAATATATTGTATTACTACCATCATTCTTCAGTGCTAAAGAATAAAATCTTACAAATAAAAAGAAAATGGTAGTGCATTGATAAATTTTCTTCCTAGCAATGGACCTCTTTGAAGAAGAAAATGATAGTGAAAGGTAATTTTGCCAGATTAAAATACTACTTTTGAAAATAAAGCTGTAGATAAGTAAAAGGGAAGAAATCCACAGCTTGCTACAGTGAGACCTTTTAAATAAAAACAGAGAATTAAAAGTTGAAGAGCACATGAGAAAGATGCAATGCAGTTGGGAGAAACAGTTCCCATTGCAAAGTTAGAAAGATATAAGCATTGTTTTTCTAGGGTTATGGTGCAAGTGGCTGAGTATGTCTTGTAGGGGATATACAGATTTCAGCACTGGTGTACTCAAGAGAGATGAGACCCAGATTAAGCCACACACTGCTAGCATGATTGTTGTCACTCTTAGTGGTTAGAAACAAATCAGCTATATAGACCACGTGAAGATTTGAAAAGTACTTTTTAATTGACCTGGTCATTTAGGTTTTGCTTGGACAGAATATAACTGAATATGTAAAATAATACTGTAACCCCTGGGAAAGTTACTCTTATTTTGGAAGCTGTTTTTAAGGCCAAATAAATTTCTATTATGACAATATTGCCATGATTGTAGAGGGTACCGCTAATGAAGTGAAGTAAATGAGTGACCACTTTTACCCTCTCGTTAAGAAGGCACTGTGGGGCTTTGGATTTTCTGTGGGAGATTTTTGTGGGTTTTTTGTGGCTTTTAGTATCAAAGTAACTGATATTAGTCTTGGAGCATCATTTATATGCTGCTTTTGTTTGGAGAGGAATGTATCTGGATAAAATGACTTACTAGCCTGTATCTAAAAATTCTACACTTGCTATGCATGTGTACATACAGTCTGACAACATAAACAAAGGCCTAGGGTAAACCTCTAGGTTAAAACTAAGTAAATAAATTTTTTCTTACGTGTGTGTGTGTATATATATATAAAAGTATTAGAACAGAGTGAGGAGACAAAATATTGGAAATATTCATGCATTCATGTGCATGAATAAGAAGAAATTCATGTGTACAGAGAACAGAGAGTGGTGGAAGTGACTGGCAATGAATATTAGTGATGCCTCAAGGGAGTATCCAGTGGTGTCATGACGCCTTTCTGATGCAGGGGTACTGGGGAGAAGGCAGGACTTCTACAGTTCGGTTGGAAGGCAGAATATGTGAGAGGGTTCACAGGCAACATTTGCCTGAGGCTGTCTCTGACAGGAACAGGGTTAGAGCTAAAGCTCTGCCAAAAGGAGAGGACTTGTCACTTCACATAGCAGCAGCAGTGGAAAATTATCTCATGGAAAACTTTGGAATCCAAATATTGTTGAAAGGCACATGGGAGTTAATCAGTTTTTGTTCACAAACTCAGCTACTTGGTGAATTGTAAAACCTTGAAGCATTTTGAAGATACAGTGATCAATTTTAGTGTGATACAAAGAAGTTGTGGTATTAAGCTACCGTGATTGGCAAGATCTGGGGATGTGCAGTTTGGAGGTACTTCCATTTCAATGTGAATGTTGCCCAAGCTGCACCACAATGGCCACACAGGTACTGCCTTGGACTATTGTGTAGAATACTGGAGATTGAAGTGAGTCTAGTCCTCTCCCCAGGATCAGTATCCCAAGTCTTTAGGATTTATGCAGAACAAATACAACTGTGATTTTTTCAGTGGTTTTTTTGAGGTCTTCTGTGAGAAGATCTTGCTCACTAAATGTCAGAGTTAAGGCAACTAAAATGTTAAGCTTCATTCGCTGTCTATTTGCCTGTAGTGCAAATCAAGAAGAGAGGGAAAAAAAAAAGGTAGAGGCCAAATATAGACAGAATGATGTGTGTGAGCTCTAAGAACAGAGAATTGATGTGCTTACACTTGTTATAATAGTATGTGTGAGGCAAATAGATGAAGCTGTCTCTTTAGACAATACTGCCAAACAAGCCTTCTGAATCACCCTAGCAGGCCTGAAACTTCATTCTGGCTCCCTCCCATTATTCTTTCTATCTTTCAGTCTTATGCATGATGAAATGCCATGGTAGAAACTGCTCTGCTTGTCTGAATCTTCTGTTCCTCCTCTGCCTGACTTGTCTCCTGCCTGCCATTATCTTTGTCAGCTGGCATGCCATCTTCTTCTCCTCCTCCTGCTCTTCCTCCACCTAGTGCCACCTGGCACAGTCACTGGCTGCATCATGCTGAGAAAGTTGATGGTTGGGTTTCTCCTGCCCTTCTGTCTCTTCTTGCAGACTCTACTTTTGTAGGGAGTAGTCTTCCTGGGTGCCTGTGGCTGGTGTTTGAGACACAACTGCAGAGAGTACTGGGGATGTGCAGCAGAGCAAGAAGACATTCAGGTGTTTATCTTTCACCAGTTAGTGAGGTAGAGCTGAAGTTGTATTTCAGACAAAGGAATGTTCTACATAGGAGCTTAGGTATGAAGACACATGTGGTCACAAGCCATAGCAATGTGCAGTTGGTTTGTTGGATTTCAATTAGCAGTCAAAAAATAACTTGATTCTTTTCTCATTGATTAACTGAATGAGTTCGTGTCTAATTTTACAGTGGATAAACTTTTAGCTGATAGATAGACCTTCATATAGAAAATGCTTAGAGTTTCAAAATATGTCACAAAGTAGTCATAAATAGTTGCAAGTATCAACATCTGTTTAGGAAATAAATACTAGAATGACAAAAGACAGGGATTCATTTGGAGACCTTTAGGTATGTGTGACAGTTACTTCATGCTTTAATCACTCTTGCTTCTTTCACTTTATGGCCTAGTCCATAGACTGTAGGTTTATTGCACAAGAGACCTTTTGCTCTTATTGCAAGTTTTTCTTAAATTTGTTTAAAGAACAAAAGAATAAATAACTGTTCAAAGCTGTAAAGAAAATTTGCTTGAAATAAAACATAGACTTTTTTTGCCAAAACATGAATTTATTATACAGATCACCGTGGTTATCTTCTGCACATTTACAAAGCCAAAATCTTAATATTTTATATAAACAATATATTGAGTGATGTCAGATTATATCCTTTGTCTTTGCATATCAAGAGTGAGGCTGGAGTGGTTAAGTCATGAATAACATTGGCTGTTATACCCCTCCAGAGTCATTCCATTTCTCTTCACATATGAAGATAAATGCTGCAACAGAACTTGCTCATCAGATATTATATATAATGTATGTATTCTTTTCCACATGCCACTCTTGAGGACTAGAATGGCTTGAAATGACAGGCACAGAAAATTAAAAGCTCTTTGAAGTAGGGGAGTAATGGGTTTTGAGGACAGTAAAACTTCTGATGAGTTGACAATATTTCATCTGTGAAATAAATGCAATTTTACTTTGACATAGTGAAAAGAAGAATATTTATGTCTCTTATGTGTAAATGTACACAGCTTGCATGTATGTTCAAGTGAAATTACTTGAGCTATGCTGATGGCTTTGAAGACAGACAGAGCTAGTATAAGAAAATTACTTGTTCGGTATTATGGGGCCTGATACAATTTATCCAAGGATCCTCAAATAGCTGCTGATGTGATCTCAAAAACTCTTTCAATAGTATTTGAGCAGTATTGGGAATCCAGAGAGGTTTCAGCTGACTGGAAGCTGATGAACATTGTCTTGATTTTCAAGAAGGGCAAGAAAGAGGGTGTGTCAGTCTCAGGGAAGTGTCTGATGAAATTATGGAGAACATTACTGTGGGGCTACTGAAAAACACCTGGAAGACAACGCAGTCATTGGTCACAGCAACTCTGATTTTCTTTTTGGAAAGGAAAAGATGAGCCATCTGTAGTTGATTGAGAGAAGCCAGATGGTTGTAATAGTTTCGGATTTCAGTAAAGGTTTTGATACTGTCTCTCACAGGATCCTTCTGGATAAAATGTGCAACCCACAGGTAGATAAACTCATATTTGGATGGATGAGCAGCTGGCTGATGAGTCAGGCATGGGTCAGGGTTACAGTGAATGGGGTGACATCAGACTGGGGACCTTTCACTGGTGGGGTTCCACAGCACTCCATCCTCAGCCCTCTGCTCTTCAATGTCTTCATTTACAACCTGAGGAAGACATGTGAGGAGTGGCTGAGGTTATTTGGTCTGTTCAGCCTGAAGAAGAAGAGACTGAGGGGAGACCACATTGGAGTTACAACTTTCTGGTGAGAGGACGAGGAGGGGCAGACACTGATCTCTTCTTTGGTGGTGACCAGTGTCAGGACCTGAGGGCTTGACCTGGAGATGTGTCAGGGCGATTTAGGCTGGATGTTCTTCACCCAGAGGGTGGTTGAGCACTGGAACAGGATCCCCAGGGAAGTGGTCACAGCACCAAGCCTGACAGAGTTCAAGAAACGTTCGGACAATGCCCTCAGGCACATGGTGTGACTCTTGGGGATGGTGCTGTGCAGGGCTGGTTTGTACAGGGAAGGAACTAATGAACATGGCCTTATTAACACCAGCTGTACTTAATCAAAGCATCTTTACTGTATATATGTTAAAAAGTCTAAAGGACTTTAAACTGAATATCATGAAGACATTTCAGCTATTCAGCTACAGAAGTACCCATATCTTGTCTACTCTTTAGGGTGTAAATAATGAGCACACTTGATCCTCTGATTTAAATACACAAACTTGTAGAACTAGCTTAGGCATCTATTTAGTACTTTCCATTAGTTACTCAAATTTAACAGATTGTATTTGGTCTAGCAATTATAAAATATAATTCATGACTGCTAATTTATTTCACATCAGAAATAGTATTTTAATTAGATAAACACATCGTGAAGTTGTTGAAATAACCCAAAGAATCCTAGTACACCTGTATGAATGAAGAAATTAAGGGTGACTTTTGAATTGTGGAAAAGCTGCAGCATGCATCGCATGCCTACAAAGTTGACTACAAAGTGTGTGGACCTCTCTCTGTCTTCACAGGAGCTCTGTTTTAATGGAGCAGTTAAAACCTTGGAGTTTTTCACCCAGCTAATATATGAAATATGCTTATAATACCATGCAAATTTTAGACTCCTTTTTTTTCTGCATTACATTTTAGGCACAATAAAAATCATCACTTTGGGCAAACTTAAAATTTTTGTTATAAATCTGCTAATACGACAGTACCCTTAAGATAAGCCCTTGCATTCTCAATTTGGTCTTGGTTTTGTTCTTGCTCAGTTTTATGTTTCTTTGTGCCTCATATCATGGGCATATAATACTGAAGGCTCCCTGTTTTTTTATATGCAACTCTTGTCTTAAAAAAGAACATTTGAACTTTTAAGGAAGTTGGGCAGGGAACGCTCCTATTCTGGCCTTTGCTCTGCATGCACAAAGACAGATTAATGGATGGTGTAGATACCTTGTCTTCCTACAGGCAAGTGAGAATGAAACATTAATTTAGTAGTCTCAACACAGGCTTTTTTGTGACAGCTAAACCTTGCTCCCCACCCACAACAGGCTATCTTTCTAGATTCTGTTGCATTTGAGAAGCTGCATAACTGTGACATAGGGTGATGGAAGAGAAAATATTTTTCTCCAGACTAAGAAGCCTTTTTGTATTATCAGAACTTTCGTATGGTGAAGGTTTTTTGACTGAAATATTTGTCTGAAAAAATGGAAAGGAAGCTGAATTTTCTTGGTACAGAAAATGTCTGTTTTTTTATAATTCTACTTAATGGCAGCACAGAATAAAAAGAGGGACTAATCATCAGCTGGTCCATATCATAATTATAGTTCGTACTTATTGAAGAAAAAGGAAAATTGTTTTAAGACTCCTTCATTTGGCAGTTCCATGGGCAAAATGGACATTTCCTTGTATTGATTTTCAGATGCAGTTCCCTATTCAACATGATTTGCTTCCTGTAGCAATTGGTATGAAATCAATATTTTTTATGTACCTCTCAGCCCACATCCCAAATGAACTTGTTTAGACATTTGTTTAGCTATTACAAAGGATACCTAAACTCTTTGAAGGATTCTATATGAACAGGAAGCAGAAATTACTCCTTTCCTGAAATTCAAACTGGGATAAACCATTGCAAAATAAGAAAAGGAAAGAACAGTTTATTATAAAATCATTCCGGTTTGTATTCCTAATACATTTTGACGGAAAACCAAATGACTCATCTTATCTTTTATTTGTGAGGAGAAGCTTGGAGCAGCTGCTAAGCTTTCCCCAGACACAGTGTACATTTACAGTGGTTGGACTCTTCTGGTTGGTTTGCAGACTGGCCTGCAGTTGTTATGCTCCCTACAAGATGTATTTGCTCAAGGGGTCCAGTCATCATGCTAAATAAAATCATTCACTTTGGTCAGCAAATATTGACTCAAGCTGTTATGCTTTTATGTATTTCAGAGACTCACAATGTTTGAGAGCTCAGCAAGCAAACAAGAACAGGTACAGGAAGTTATTGTGATGTTTTAGGCTCATGTTTGTTTTTCTACTGCTGATGTATGTTCTCCATTTTATGTGGCTTGTTGCTAATGACCTTGTTATATAGTGCACTGTGGCTGATAAGGCCAAAGGCTTTAATAGAATACAAATACATTTCACATTTCCACTTGAAGAGTTTAGTTTAATTGTGTTTTGAAATGTACTGTACCCTAAAGGCGCTCTCTCCTCTGTAATGTACTTTCTAGAAATAAAAGCTTGTGAAGAATAGAATGTACAATGGGGTAAGGTGTAATGGACAGTTTTCTATGCATTTGAAGCTGTGTCTGTTACCATCACTCAGCACAAATCTAAACAATTCTGAGCTGTGGAGGAATATTAAAAAGGGGTCATAAATAATGACTTTTCTGAATGTCTGGTATATTCATTTTTCTGAGGGAGAGAAGCAAGGTAAATGCTGGAAAAGC
Organism: Cyanoderma ruficeps; assembly: GCA_008694505.1. NCBI lineage: Eukaryota > Metazoa > Chordata > Aves > Passeriformes > Timaliidae > Cyanoderma > Cyanoderma ruficeps. Next base: position 620,890 of record VZDJ01000236.1, read on the forward strand.
TCCTAAAGTTTCTTAACTTTGACTGAATGATGTCACTCCAGAAGTAACGTGATGATAGTCTGAATTAAAATTAATCTTCAGAACTCATTGAAATCACCATTGTGCAGTGCTGATCTTGAAGGACTGTTGCTAAAAAACATTACTTCAAAAAAATTGAAGTAGTTTAGAAAATACTGTATGCTTTAGTATGTTGGGTATTTTTTTAAAAAATCAAGCCATTATTTTGCTTTCTATTGGTTGTTTGCAAGTAAATGAAAGTTGCACTGCTGACCTTGGGAGAGCTGGCCAGGGATGACAGGAGATGGAAGAGCTGGGATGTTTCAAAAAAAATCTGGCCAATCCTGGCTTTAAATTCCTGACCTTGAAATAAGATAATTTATCTCATGGAGGGCTTTGTTTCTCTATTAGGTATATTTATAGCAGCATATTGTGTGAAAATAGGTTAAGCACATTTATTGGGTTTCTATTAGTATTGCTAACTTTCTTCTATTAATACGTTGGAGTTGAAAAGTTACCTCTTTTGGAATATCTAAGATATTAGATAATAAATAAATATTAGATAATATCTAATATTTAGACACAAGTGAAGGAGTTTACGTACATTCAAAGGAAAAGTGGGCAAGCACTTAAACATGATGTATCCTTGGGGATTACAAAAGGCATGGCTCACGTCAAGTTCAGGGAATCCCTCAGCCAGAAAATGGTTGGAGACCAGGGAAGAAATACTGTGTATGCTTGCCTTGTTCTTACTCTTCTCTGAGTGTTTCTTTTAGATGCTACTCAACAGAATACAGGCCTATGTGTGTAAAATTACATGAGTGTATCCAAATTACTGAGTTCCATGAGAACTACCTGTCGAGTACCAGGCAGAACCATGTCAGTGCATTTTTGTTAAACATCCTAACTATTGTGGCAGGAAAACTGTGATTGAGGGAGAGTCCTGTGGGTGTGGAGCTGTGCTGTTCTGAGTCAACTTCCAGTTGTATCTAGAGACTCCTGCTCCTGTGTCTGCATCAACTCCCTCGAGTCTGCTACCGAGGGTTCAAAAGTGCTGGCTGTGTCTGTGCAAACAGAATGGTGCAAAAATCTCTCCTCTCTTTCTTATTGTCTTTCTTTAATCCAAATCATCCATGTGGCAGGACCAATGTGGGATCTAAGGACTGATTTTTTTTTTCTCTTTCTTTTCCATCCTTATTTCTTTCCTCTTTGGCTTTGTTTTGGCAAAGTGTGGCTACCAAATTCTACCCCTTACTCCTTACTGAAGTTTGTTGTGAGGATTGAAGACTTGTTGAAGTGTGTTGTAAATTATAAGGCCTTGTTAGCCAACGCTTTTGAGACTAGATAGTGGACTAATTGTCAGAATTCAGATGACTACACAGTAAAACATAAGAGATCCCAGATGTGTGGACGGGTGTCTTTGTTAAGCCTGATGAGAGTTTAAAACTAACATCACTCCCCATACTGAGTGGGCTGTGTACAACTAACCCCTCCTAGAAGACAGTCCCCAGAATATTAAATTAACAGGCAACAGTATCCTGTTGCATTTTCCAGTATATGAAGAACAAATGTCTTCTGCCTTGACCTTATAACCATAGCATGACCTTTTCTAAGTCTAACTTTAAAAAGATTGACAGGCCTCTCTGAGAAGATTAGTGACAAAACCAGTATTTAGAGTGTCCTTAGAAGATCGAATTTCCTTAATTTAACTGTTTAGATTGCATGTGGACACCAATAAATGAATAATCCAGGAAGCATCCATTTATTAAAGACATGACTGGAGAAACATTGTGCATAAAAAGCAGCATGGCCGGTCAAAGGAAAGGGAAAAGTCAAGGGAAGGGATTCTGTCTTTCTGCTCTGCACTGGTATGACCTCACTTGGAGTTCTGCATTCAGTTCTGGGGTCTCCAGCACAGAAAGGACATCCACCTCTTTGGGCAAGTCCAGAGGAGGGTCACAAAAATGATAGAGTGACTCCTCTACATGGTAAAGATGACAGGATTGTTCAGCCTGGAGAAGAGAAGGCTTTGGGGTGCCCTAATCTCAGCCTTCCAGTACCTGAAGGGAGCCTCCAAGAAAGATGGAGAGAGACTCTTTACAAGAATAGATAGTGACAAGACAAGGGGGGATGGCTTCAAACTGAAGGAGAGCATGTTTATATTGGACATTAGGAAGAAATTCTTTACTGTGAGGGTGGTGAGGCACTAAAACAGGTTGCCCAGAGAAGCTGAGGTTGCCCCATGCCTAGAAGTGTTCAAGGTTGGATAGGGCTCTGAGCACCTGACTCTACCCTTGGCAGAGGTTGGAATTCCATAATCTTTAAGGTTTCTTCCAACCCAAGCCATTCTGTGATGCAAGTAGAATGATGGACTAAGTGTATGTTCTCCTGTGATAAAGTTGAGGTGTGATATCTAAGCAGAATTTATGCATTTTCATTTATATTATATTGGCTGATACGTGTCTAGCACAGAGCTGAGACATATACATGACCCCCGAATTTTATGACACAGCAAAAGGAAGTAGCTTTATTTCTGCAGTGAATGTGGCTCTTTAAATCCTACATGTTCTAAAAGGTGAGCTTCTTGAAAATAAGAGAATGGGAATGGAGTAGTTGAGAGCAAAATAAACTGAATCTTGTTTCTAAGATAATTCCAACTTACATTTCCAGTAGATTTGGTAAAAAATGCAGAATTGTGTGATGCCTTAAGGAATAGCATGTGGAAATTATCTAATCAGTGTACACAAGTTGTCAGTGGAACACATTACAGTAACTCAGAGTTGTTAATTTGATTAAATTTGACCCATAGGTGGAGGAGAAGCTTTGTACTTTAGAGTTTCTTTGAAATACTGCTGATTTTTTTGTGTTGTCAACATGTTAAATAACGTTTTTAAACTGTGCACTTTATCTGTGAAGTCTCATATGTCATATTGTTTATTTCATAGTTTTTAAAATTAGGAAAGGAAAGGCTAATTCTATTAAAAATTAAGGAGTTGAACACTGACATTTTAAAATTTACATTTCAAATTATGGAATCAAAATCAGAAGTTATTTGCTCGTCTCTAGTAAAAAAATTGTTTGGAATCATTGCTCTGATAGCTTGCTTTGTAACAACAACACTTTATCTCGCTAAATCTCTCTTTACTAGACAGGAAAGTACATAATTGCCTGAAGTTCAGTGACAGAAGTTAGATCACTCAGATCTTTCCTTTTATGAACAGGCTGGTCTGTTCAAATATATCATTATAGCAACAGTTTCTTACCTGGGGATTTCCACTCTGTAAGTTGTAAACTTCTGATTTTCTCTGAAATAGAACAGAAGACTGAGGATTTGACTTTGCCCCTAAATAAATAGTTTCCTAAATAGGACAATTGAAATGACATAGCTTTCCAATTAAGTGTGTTAAAGGAGAACGTTTTCTTAAGCTAAAACAAACAACTATCAGTACATAATGTAACTACAGACAAACAGTGTCATGTTCCATGGGAAATGGCTTCTGCAAGAACATAAAACAATTATTTACTTTTTATGTATCTTTAAACTAAGTTCAAACTCTCTTAAATTTAAGCAGAAATTGTTTGGAAAAAGTTTTTGCAGTTCTGAGACTCCTAGGAGAAGAAGTGAAAGATGCATAGGTCTTCAGAGTTGTCTTGTAAAAACACATCTTCTCGTAGGGAGCTGAGGGCCTCAGTGTTTTGGTAAGATGTCAGTTGTGAACAGTAACTCACAATTCTGCAGCAGAACCTGAGGATATAAGGGTGATCATAAATGTTACCAGGTATAATCTAGCAAAATATTGAAAACTTAAACCAAACTGAAATTTGGGGGGTTATTCAGTATAGCTTTCTGGGGTTTTGTTGGGGTTTTGTTTAGTTTTTTTGTTTTCCAGCAAATTCTGTTGATTGTTTACTGATATTCTGCGTATATTTTAATGATGTTTCTAAATTCATGCATGCCCTATTGTAATTAAACCCCCTGTCTCTTCAAAAACTGCTCTTTCCCCATATGCCTAAAGATAACTACAATTGCTTTGCTTCAATCTGAAACAGATAAATGTATATGAATATTTAAAAGTGAAAGATTCCTAAAGTAGAAGCAATTCTATAGGCATGAAAATTTATGACAATTCTGTAGTTGTGCCTTTTTTGAACTCCTGTTCTAGACTAAAAGTATTGTCTCTGCTGCAGGTGGTAATGCAATTTATCAAGTTTCCTGTTATGAGTACAGTGACATAATTTGTACATACACAAGCATGCAAACTACTCAGTTTCTAGATACAGGTTACTTGAGAAAATATGGCTTAAAAAAGGGGAAATAAATCTTACAGAAAATGCTTATCTACACTCTTCTCCCTGTTCTTGCTCACCATATCCTTTTCTAGTTTGTCATGAGCTATCACAGAATCACAGGACTTGTAGGGTTGGAAGGGACCACAGAGTTTTATCTGGTCAAACGTCCCTGCTCAAGCAGGTTCATCCTAGAGAACCTGGTATGGGATTGTATCCAAACAGGTTTTTTACATTTTCTCAGTGAGGGAGAGTACACCTTCTGGTCAGGTGGAACTTCCTGTGCATCCGTTTGTGGCTGTTGTGTTTTGTTCTATTGCCTGAGTCCACCGAGCAGAGCCTAGATCCATCCTCAACACTGTCCCCTCAGATACTTACATTGAGAAGATCCCCCTCTCAGCTGTCTCTCCTCAAGGCTGAAAAGTCCCATCTTCGTCAGCCTTTCCTTGTAAGAGAAATGTTTCTGTTCTTTAGTCATCTTTGTAGCCCTTTGGTGGTCTTTCATCAAGAGCTCCTTTTCTCTCTTCTACTGAGGAGCCCAGAGCTGGACACGGAACTCCAGATGTGCCTCACCTGGGCTGAGTAGAGGGGCAGAATCAGCTTCCTTGTCCTGCTGGCACTGCTCTTCCTAATGCACCCCAGGACACCATTGGCCTTCTTGACCACCAGGACACACTGCTGGCTCATGGACAGCTTGCTGTCCACTAGAATCCCCAAGTCCTTCTCCACAGAGCTGTTTCTGAGCAAATCAGACCCCAGCCTGTGCTGGTGCCTGGGGATATTCCTTCCCAGTGTGGAATCCTGCATTTGCCTTTGTTGAATTTCAAATTGTTCTTAAGTAGACCTGTAGAATTTAAATATAATTTATGAATTTATGAAAGCTGATTGAGACCTTTTCACCAAATGTAACTGCTGTAACAAGAACTTTACACGGTAGCAATACTTTTGGACGGTATGTTTTCCTTTCTTGATGAAGGCTGAAGGACATTACAAAGAAAAAGCTTGTGATTGGAAGTATGGCTAAATCCTCAGTGGTACTTTAATTTTTCCCAATTCTTAGTAAAAAATTTGCTGTGTTAGAAATGTGAGTGAAGGGCTGGCATCATTTTCCACTAAAAATAACTGATTCATTCCCAGAGTCTCCTGTATGAAAGCACAGAGCAGAAAGGAGATCATTTGAGGGGGTAGACCCCTCCTCTGCTACATGGCTTCCAATCCATGTGTTTTCAGCCTATTGTCTCCCTCTGAATGTAGGGTATTGTTGATATCTTTGTTCTAATACTACAATCTTTGTGTTGGGGCAATGACAGTCCTTGAACATATTTATCATGTTGCCTTAACTCTATCAGCCTCAGCCTTACTTCAGCATAAAGGCCAAGTCCAGGAAACAACAACATTTGGATAAACAGAAACATTGCTTAATGTTACAATTGAAGAAGCACTCTTCCTCCTTTCCCCCATGCACGAATTTTGATAGACTTATTCCAAAAGATATAGTTGAGCTTCTAATCAGCAGAATGCAAAGTCAAGATGGCTAATAGTTTGTAGTTGAGAATTGGTTTGGATTGACAGGACTGAGGAAGAAAAGATAGAGTCGTGGAATCATTTAGGTAGGAAAAGACCTCTAAGATCATTTGGTCCAATCATTATGCAGCTACTGCTAAAGCTAAGTGAAGCTTTAACTAATAATGTTAAAAGGGTAACGAAAAAGAAGAAAAAGATAATGTAACCTGTGTAAGATCTCAAAGTTTGTAATCACACCATTTTTTGCTTTTGTGAGGATACTGTTGATAACATAAAAGAGGACTCGTTTTCCACTAGGAATTTGGTCCAACATTCATCATGTGATGATGTTGCTGAACTAGAGCCAAAGTCTATAAACTGCTAATGAAGATAAGTCTTCTTTCTTTAAAAGGAAGTAGGTTTTCATGGATGTCATGAAGACAGACAAGTCTGTTTCCTCTGTGTTGCAGGAAGCACTAGTGTTCATGAGTACCAAGGGAAATTTTTGAGTCCAAGGCCAATGTTAGTTTACACTGTATTAATGGTGGGTGAGGTCTGGGCTGTGCTTGTATAGTGACCATTCGTATTGAAAGACTGTGATACTTTGTAGATCTCTTTTTTTTACTTCTTCACCATGTACTTTAAAAAGGACTATTTGGAAATTCATGATGTCTGTCATTTGGCAGAAGAAATAATGGCAGTAATTTAATGTGTACCTGGTCCAGTTCTCTGAACTTGCATATTAAGAAAGAGAAGATGGGAAAATGCTTATCTCTGGAATTTTGAAAGAGGATATGTAGGAATTCTGGATTATACGCCTTTGTAACAACTGGATAGAACAAGGGAGGGAGGGAGGGAGGGAGAAGGNAACACAAAACACCAGAATGAGTTGACTTCCACTGTACCACAGAATATACCAGCTACAAGACTATATCTGGATTTTGTATCCACTTGTTGGTTTGTCAGGGCAGTGTTTGCTGTTTTTAAAATCTATTAATTCTTTGTTACTGGTGAATTCCCTCATTAAAAAGAAGTGTGATATGGATTTTCCTTGAAGTATTGCCATACAGTGTTGTTTTCTGCATTTTGTATCTGAGTTGTGATAGATATGATTAGGTTATACAAATAATGCAAAACTCCATTGCAACATGTTAAATAATTGCTAGATTCTGTTTTATAAAACAGGTGATTATTCTCTTTTTTTTTTTTTAATTGAGGAAAATTACTTGGAATTGCATTACTTTCAAGGAAGAATACAAAGAAATTTCTTCAGGGGTAATGAATTTCATGTTTTTTTTCCAATAAATGCCTGCTGTGGAAGAAAGCATCAGTTCTGTTTCCAGTCATGATGACACCCAGGACAGGTTTTTCAGTTGAGCTGAACGTTGGTCTCATTGAATCGTTTGACTGACTGTGAGTAATAGATCCATGCACTACCCCTGGGAAAAGTAATTACTGTGTGCAACGTGCATCTTTCAAGGAAATAACAAAGTGCTTCACAGTAAGGAGCATGGAATCAGTCAAGTCAGGAATAGACATGAGCTTTGAAGATAATATAAACTATGTTTTCTTGTTGACAAAATACTCAAAGGCTTTTGTTTATACTTTTATTCTAAACAAGGCTTCCCAGACATAAATCAATATGGCAGCATTTGATTCTCAAGAACTAACAAGGACTCAAACACTAAGTATAGTTTTCAGCACTTCATAACTACTCATTATGTTTATTTCCCAGTTTTCTTTGTTATTTGTTTCCTGTCTCCATTTACAGCCAACATATTTTTGGCTTTCAGTTTGAAGCGTGAAGCACTGCCAATCAGCAGGAAATATAATACAGATAAGATTCATATGAAGTCTTTTGAACTGCTAAAATCTCTGGATGGGAAATGGATGTTAAATTGTTTACATTTGGCACAAGAAGAAAAAGTTCCATTTTTAAATTCAAAGCCTTTCCACCTTTGAAAATGAAAACAAATCACATGGGTCATATAGAGTTCCGCTTCTGTAAAATTCATCATAAGTCTGATAAAAGCTTTTGTAAATCAGCAATTTTATCTGTAGCCTGCTTGAAAGTCATTTTACAGCTTAAAAGGAAATGGCCCTTTGCCCTGTGTCATTTAGAAAAGTACTATATCAGTAACATGCTCATGACACAGTAAAAACATAAAAATATTAAGAATGGTTTTATTGGTGTTTTAATCTTTTTAAGGAGATGTGCTATGTTTTTGCACAACTTTAAATATTTCATATTAGTCTTGTGTTTTTAATTTATTCAGGATATATATCCAAAGCTTATTACTCTAGGATCTGTTTCTTCTTTTCTCTGTTTCATTTGCAAGGAATCTTTGTGGAAGGCACCTGCCACCTCCAAATTCTATGGTTCTGTAGATTTGCAGGGTGCAGAGAAAGGAAATAACCTGTCCCAGTTTTCTGAACATTTAGAACATGGCAGTAGATCTCAAAAATGAAGTTGAGAACAGCATCTCCTTTGGAACAGTTAAGCATTGCTAATGAGTACTAATCATATGGCAAATCAGAGAGTGAGAAGCAGTCACAAAACTGCCGGCTGTTATGTGGAACCTCTTATATTTCAAAGCCAGCAGAAATGATAAAAACTGACAAAGATGTTCAGGACATGCTTGCCAACAAAAAAGTGCTTCAGCAATTGAATATCCTTTCCTGGATCTGCAGGGAAGGAAACCTGTTTGGAGAAACCGCTTAACCTTGAAGCCTTGTGACATTTTTGGGGTTGGATGGAACATACTGTTGATGGTGGTTATGGTTGAATAGTCACAAATCTAATTCAGGGAGAAAAATCTTTTGTAATTATAATTAAGAGTAATGCAGTAGGCAGAAGCATTATTTCAGGGATAGGACTTAAGCTACTGCTTACACTCTTGTCTTCTTTGGATCAGTAATGCAGGAATTTTCATATGAAACATCTTTCTGATGTCTTTCCAAATCAGAGGTCATAGAGCTACAAACTTTGTTGAATACTAATGAATCCGAAACCATCTTGTCTGCATGTTCTCAAGGATGTTGTAGCCAAATGGCTGGGTATATATCATATCCATACTTTCTCGTTCAAGGAAATTTTAGACCAAATGTCTGAGTATTGATAAATTTAGTTCATGTGGATATTATGAAAATTTTACTTATCTCAACTAGCAGATGCAACCTCACTGAATTTCATTACCATTTGGTGCTAACTGGGACAGAATTTAACTCTCTATTAAAGAATATTGGAGAACGAAACAGAAATACGGGTATCATATGGATGAAGATATTTTTTTCAGATTGTGACTTGAAGATACTTGATAAAAATACAATATTTCTTTCCAAAGTTTCTGAATAGCCATTACTTGGATTTTTGACACAACTTTCAACTAACAGTGTAAGTTGCTGGGAGGAAAGAGTTGAAAGTAGAAGACTGGGGAGGAGAGGACAGATTTGCTCCAGTGACTTTGCAGCTGGGAATACCAAGGCCGGGAGAATATCAGTGTGGGAAACCATATATTAAATCTACTGCTGTTTATCCTCTATCTGTTTGGAGACGTAGAATTTCTGTGTAGAGATAACATAGGTGTTTACAGAGAGTGGTAGGCCCTATGCCAGACATGCCTGAGCTCCCCGTGGGGAGAGAGATCAAAGCAGACACCATAAAAGGCACAGGGAGATCACAGCATGGTGATAAACTACAGTGCTCAGGCCCTGGATAAATGGGCACAGCAGCAGCCCTCCTGCCTGCCAGGATTGGACTGACAGTGCCTGTGCCCTCATTCTGTGTCTGCTGCCAGCCTTGCTTCAGAGTCCTCCAGTTAGTGAGGTCATTGAGTACCTTTATTCTTTGCATTTCGGCTGTGGTTTTGTGGTTGCTTTGGTCACCTGCCTGTGTCGATTCACACACAGGTGTTTGTGTAACCTTGTCCTCATGTAATCATGTGTTTAACTATTGGTTGGCTTTAACTTTTATAATTGTGTATGCAGAACTAGGAGCTAAATCACAGTTCTAATTCTTACCAGTTGCTCTTGATGTGTCTGTAGCTTGCAAGGAAAGCTTTCTGAAGGAAGGTGAGGGAAAGCAAGAAAACTAGTGAATGGGGTAAAGCACTTGCTGAAGACACAGAGAAAAAGCTAACTTCTATTTCACTCAACACTGCTAACATATACCTTAGGGAAGACAGGGCTCTGAGACCAAAAGGGAACTCTGGAACGAGGAAGACAGTGTCAGCCTAGAGACAGCACATGAAAATGTGGACTCCAGTCTGTGGGGGCTGATAAGCACCCACAAATTCTGATGAAGCAGGCTAATGCCATTGCAAGGACAATCTTGATTATCTTTGAAAGGCTGTGGCAATTAGGAGAGGTTTTTGCAAGCTATAAAATAAAAAATGTCATTCTAATAATAAGCTACATGCTACATGGTGTCATCTTACAACCTCACACTTAGGCAAAACATTTACAGAAACACAAAGGACAAAAAAATTGATTAGCAGTATCAGCATTTATTTATGAAGAGGAAGACACTCTTAACAAATCTGATAGACTTCATGAGATGAAGAAAGTTGATCTTGTTTCCCTTGACTATACTAAGGTCTTTGACACCCACATAGACAAGCCAATTGTTAGCTTAGATTAGATAAATAGTACAGGTCAGGCAGGTAGATTGAAAACTGGCTCAGTGGCTGAGAGTTGTCCTGGAATGACATTGTGATGTTTGTATCCCAAATCATCTGTTGAGTTTGTGTTGGATATTGCCCTGTGTGCCTTTGGTGTTGGGTCTGGGAGCCGGGGGAAGGGAGAGGCATGCAGTTTGTCTGGCGCACCGGGTGGCCTTGAGAGTCGGATTCAGCAACACACGACGAGGGATGGAGAGTTTTGGTTTTTTTGATTTGTTAGTTTTTTCGTTTTTTTTTTTTTTTTT
>VZDJ01000236.1:638342-678512 GCA_008694505.1 Cyanoderma ruficeps
CCTCTCCCCCTTCCCTTTCCCCTTCCCCTTCCTCCTGTCTCTTTAAACAGTTTCAGTAAGATAAGAATGAGGTGTATCACAAGAAAGGAATGATCATTAAAAAAAAAATTGAATTTATATTTAAACTCAGCGTAGATGTTCTGCTGCATGCCTGTGTTAGTTTTAACATAAAAGACTAAGATTAATGAGACATATATTGCAATCACAGCTGTTTCAGCCAGCTCTATAATAGAAGCTACATGTGGCCAGATATAGCAGACTTTTGAGAGAAGGAATGTAAATATGAAAAGCAGTTGGCTGACAGAATATGTTTGTAGTGCAGCAGCATCATCCTCTTTCATCCATGTGCTTTTACCCTTCAGAAGTGAAACTTTTATGTTTCTTCAGTATCTAATCCTGTCTCTGTCTTTGCATTCTTAACTTTGGGGCACTGCATTTAGGAGGTCTCTGTGTGACATGACTGTATAGTAATTATGATCACTTTGCAATACATTTGATGTCAAGAGGTAATATAGCTATAAGTGTCTTTATCAATGTGAGGTCAGTTATTTTGGTAAATATATGTAGTAATTTTACTTAAGTATTCTGTTTCACAATGAATGTTCTTAATCTTTTGAAATTAAATTAATTGCTTGCAGTTCTTTTCAGATTTTCTTTATTTCCCTATAAGCCTGTTTAAAAATCAGAACTCCAGTCTCACAATTTTCTTACCCTCCAATCTCCCTGCATCTGGAGCTGCCGGTATGAATCTATATACTGTGTCCAGTGCTATATCTTTTAAAAGGAAAGTACCTAAATTTGTACTTTTTCAGTCTGTGTGGTGACCAGTAAGAATGATGGGGAGAGTGTCTTTAAAAAAAATCAACATTAAATAAAACATCTTTATTACTCCAAGTTGTAGATCTAGTACAAAGTGTATTCTTGTATGACTATTAGAATTTCTGTCTCTATCTCCAAACAGTTTTTTAAGAATTTTGAATTTTGTAATTTACTATAACTATGAAGAGAGGAAATGAAAATTAGGAAATACTCATCAGGCAAAATGAATAATTCTCCCACTCTACCTCCCTTCAAATTTAAGGACACTGTAATTTATTCTTACCCAACACTTAGCAAAAAGCGGCTCCTATTTAATCTTTGTAATCCTAGCTTTGAAGTTGCTGCAGCTTTGTAATTTTCTTTGCGAGTAGCAATCACAGCAGTGGTTTTGATTAAATGATTACCCATAGGTCTGCTCTTGAATGAAATGACAGATGTATTCTGCTAAGATATAAGTAAATGCTGTGAACTTAATAACTTTCTACAGAGTAAGCAAATCCAAAATATCATTATGTATTATTATTGGGAATTACTTGCAACACAAAGCATAATGTGTTACTTTTTCTGACTAGCTTTCTTTGCATGGAGGAGCAGGGGAAATCCATAGCCTGACAGAGGTCAACCTTCCACACTTGTTGCAAGTGTGTGTGCATAGATGTAAAGTGAGTGGCTGTGTCAGCAAGTGCTACCTCAGCAAGGGATTGAAGAATCTGAACATCGTTCTGCATTTCTCTGTTGTGCTTTAAAGTCTTTTCCTTAACAGGTTTTCCAGAACTATATGAATCATGTCAAATCTTCTTCTACTCTGAGGCTGACAGTTTTCTGAAAGGAAACTCTACAAAAATATCAACATGGGAATACTTAATGCTCTTTGTTCTTACGTTTTCTCAGTTTATTTGCAAGCACTTTTGTGTGCTGGTGTATTATTTTCAGTGGCACCCACAATAATAACAGCATAGGATGAAACATTTGCAACGTCAGGAAAATTAGTGGAAACTTGAGTCTCACTGAGTTTGTCCTATGTAATTGTTTTGCAACTCTGAAATTATTCTCTATTTTTCTTGACTTCCCAAACCAATTTTTTCTTCTTTTATGTTAAAAAACAAACCTGTGTTTGAGTATGGTTGTTGTTGTTTACAGGTTACACTTGGTGGAAAGGAACAAAGTTAAATGGTTTCCCACAGCGATATCTAATACCCATTGGTACTGACATAACTAACTTTTCCTGGTATTGTCCTGGATAGGAACTCTTGAGTTTTATTAGAATATTGTGGTGGTCGCAGTGTCTCGGGACCCTTGTCCTGCTTCACCTGGCCAGCCCTGACACCGGCCGCAGTGAGAGGTACGGTCCAGTATCTGGGGATACCTTCCTGATCCTGTGGGACCTTTGCCGCCACAGAAATGTGAGCAGAGACAAGGAAGAGAAGGGAGGACTCTGAAGGGTGAACAGCAACTGGAGTTTATTGAAGTCCATGCTGGACCACCTCACCACCAGAGAGTCTGCCCAACAGAGCACAGATCATCTCTGTGCAACACCTTAAATGCAAGGGAGGACCAAGGGGAAGGGTACAGTGTGGGACCAGGGGAATGGAGAGAGTGCCTTTGTGCATAAAGAACAAACACTAGAATGAATCAGGGAGACAAAGCAGGGAATAACAGGGATCCTGCCCAATCACTTGATGCCCTCACTGGAACTTTCTAGACACAGGGCGAGGTCTCGAAGTGACGGGCAGGACCCGGGGGTTATATAGCACATGATTGGCATATAACTGTAACTGGGGTAAACTATAGGGAACAAACTCAGCGGGATACATGGAACCACTACAACTTATATAAAACAGCATAAAAGTGAGGAACAAATACATACAAACTGACAAAACCAAAAACACACCACTACATCATGTGCAATTAGCCTAGAGCCCAGAGCTTGCATCTGAAATTATGCAGGTATTATATGTCTAGGGAGAAAAACAAAAACAAATGCCTCAAATAGTAATTTTCAGTTGCATGGAAAATATATTTCCTTGTCTGGTACTGCCACATGAGATTAGAAATGTGCAAAATGCACTCTTTCTCATGGCCTTTGTTACTATGCCTTTACTTCTTTTCTCCTTACTGTTGTGTAGAAATCTATCAACCTTTAGTAAGAGTGTAGTTCTGGAAGTGGGACAAAGCAAAAGGACTGGAAGAAAGGAAGAAGTTGGTAAAAGGAAAGGCCAAAGGAGGGAAAGGTAGCAAGAAGCTGAGAGATAATTTCTTTCACTGAAAAACCCCAGACCAAACAAAATCAGAAACAATCTAGAAAGGAAAAAAATATTAGAGGAAAACAGAGGACACTAAAATACACCTGATGTTTCATCATGATCGATATTAATATCAACAGGGCCTTGTTTATATTATGGCAATACTTACAAGTTTCAGTTGTGCTGTGCACTTTCTGTAGAGATGCTACCCAGTTGTTTCTGCAGACTGATCTTCCACTTGCTTTTGTTGACCAGACCTCCCAGTTGTCCTTTACTGTTTGCATCCTTTTCTCATGAAACAGAGAGAATTCCTAATTTCACCCTTGATTTGCTTCATCAAAGCTGTTCTATCTTTGAAAATGTGTTGGTTTTGGGAACAGAAGTACCAGTAATGAAAGGAAGAAAATAAAGGTATGAGGTCAAAGACAAAAGACAAGGAGACAAAGAAAAAAGGAGATGAAGACTGAAAAGTCAGGAAGTTACTTTCCATAAGCTTCACTGCTGGACTTCCTAGCATAACTGTGAAGTCACTCCTCCTTACTATATCAGTATGGTCTAGATTAGTTTAAATACTTAAAGTAACTACATTTTTAAAATCTCGATCATTCTGACAGAGATAGTCTAAAGAGAAATTTTTGTTTGTGATTATCCAATAGACCTCAGGAAGGAGTACCCTTCACATGTGGTTGTAAGCAGTGATCTTTACCCAAGTTTAGCTGCAATGAAAACAATATTTTTAATGTAAGTTAGCTTTTAACACATTAGTATTTTGCTGGAAATTTGCAAGCCTAATGTAAAGTCTGACATATTTTTGAAAATACTGGCTTTTGAAAGCAAGTACTTTAGGTCAATGTGGTACATATAGGCGTAGTATAAAGACAGTGGTGTCTTTTAGTAACAATGGGACATACTTCAGCTTGCTTGGTGGTTAGAGCGTTGTTGATTGCTAAATCTTTTCACAAAATTGCTTCTCTGTTTTTTTTTGTTTGTTTGTTCTTTTAAGGAATGCTAATCAGTTAGATGCCTCTTGCAATCTCCTTGAAACAGAAACAAATTAGGAGGAGTTGCTCCTCAAAAATTTCTTATGTGGATGTTAACACGATTAAGTGGGCATACTATTTTACGTGAGAGGAAGAAAGAAGGAACAGAAGAATCTTTCTCATTGTTTCATGCACACGACAGATGAATCTGTGTGATTCAGGCTGCATGTATAACTTTGTCTACAAGCATGTATGTGTGTTAACTTGCAGAACAATCTGTTTGCCTTAGTAGGTTAGTCTCAGTGTGGGGAAAAAAAAGAGCCAAAATGAGATAGAGTGTACAGTATGTCTGACTTGGTTAAAAAATATGCTGTCAAGAGAGTGTGTCCATATCAGAACTTTTGAAACATCCTTTTAATTAGAGGGAGTTGCAAATTTTGCTTTTTTTGCTCATCAGTGACTGTTCATTTGCACTGCTAACTGAGGGTTTTTGCAACATCTATCACCTGTTTAAAATATTAGTATTTTGAATACTGACTGGCAATTTCATAACACAGTTGGTTTGCATGTGTGTGATAGGCTCAAATGTGCTTATACATGACAAGTAACATTTCTATAATATTGTATAAAATGTCATTGTACTGAAAATATTTGCACAATGTATAGATTCTATATTCTCCTTACTGTTTCTCAAATTCTTGGAATTTATTTGAAAAGCTGATGAATTTGCTTTATAAAAATAAAAGTAAGCATGTTGAGCTGTGCCAAGTCAATGTAGTGAGAGAAGACATGAAGTTTATTTTTCTTTTAAACATACAAACAGTGATTTAAACCACTACTAAAGTGCCTAACTGTCTGTTTCTCTACTAATCTCTCTATCCCACTGAGGAGTTCCCACTCCTTATCCAAAAGGCCAAGTCATAAGACTGGCAAGTGCGTCTTCTGATACAAGTATTTAAGTGTACGCACATAACCACAGCCTCTTGTAAATGACATCTGACAAACATCATTATTTGAGCATGAAAATCGCTCACATAATTCAAGAATGACACTGAAATGCCAAAAATACCAAAGCAGATTCTTCTTGGTCTCCTGTGTGGTTTTCAGTATTGTTCTTATATTGTGTTGAGATTCAGCAGCCACAAATTCAGCTCCAGCCTGTTTAAGGCTACTACCTTGGCACAAGTGCTCATTCATTCTAGTGGTTTGTGGGGAAATCAAGGTTGTTGTTCCTACTGTTTGGGGATTTTGTGTATGGGGTTTGTTGTTGTTGTTGTTGGGGGGGTTGTTTGTTTGTTTTGCCTTTTTGTGTTTTGTTTGGGGTTTTTTGTTGTATTTTGGGGTTTTTTTGGTTGGTTGGTTTGGTTTTTTGTTGTTGTGACTGAGAATACTCAGAAAATAAATATAAGTTACTGTTTCATCTTTGTTATTTTCCCAATAAGTACTAGACAAAGGAAAACTTGGATATTAAAAAAATTAAATGTATCTTTTGATTATATCCTAAAATAAAATGTTCTTGTAGGGATTATGAAAGTTGTTACTGTAAATACTTTGTAAAATATAGAAGTAAAAGCATTTGAAATAGGTTTGTGTTTCTGCAATTGCAGGTTATTCAACTGGGTATTATACCTAATGGAAAATGTACATTTTACAGATGTAAAAATACATCTGTATTTTTTCTTATATTACTTGATCAAGATACAGAACTACAGAAAAACTATTGAATGGTTGGTTCCTGTTTGAATAAACAATGCCAAATTTTGATTTTTCAGGCACATTAGCAGGAAGAAAGGGAAGAGTCCCCAGCGACAGTAAGCAGGGCATCTAGGAAGACTTGTTAGGGAGAAATGCCACTTTAGTTTTTATGTTTGTCTGGACCTGGGCTACTGAGGGTACTGAGTGACCCTACCTGTGCATCTAATAGTTCACCTGCAGTGTACTCTAGTAATAAAATCATAAAAATAAGCATTAACTCATGACATGACTATCTACTACATACCACTGCCCAGAATCTTTGTCTTGCATCTCATTTCAGGGAAAAGGATGTTTTGTATTAGTTGAGCCTACCCAATATCAAGTTGTGATCTGCAAATGATGGAAATTGCCTTTTAAGTAAGAGATGCAGTTTTTGACAAAAACATCCCGCTCCCGTTTATTCTTGGTTTTCTTTGGGAGGCTAATTCCAAACATGAGGCAAGAAACAGCCTACCTTTGGGGTGTTCAGTTTTGTCTGACTGATTTAAAGGCAGTCACAGAATTACTTCGTTATAACTTCCCCTGTAGACAAGCAGGTTCTTTATGCCACTGTTTCAGTCCAAGGAACCAAATAATACCTTTTTTATTGCAGTATTTTTAGACATTGGATACATCTGGAAAAATATTCAAGCAGATAATTAGATTGCATTAGCAATGTGTCTGTTGTGGTTTCCCTGATCCCAAAGAAGGCAGCCCTTTATGAAGCACTTGGCCACAGTCTCTGCAAAATCTGCTGTGTAAATTGGCCCACACTAAAGCATGTGGAAAAAATTTTTTGGCTGAAACTTGAAACCATTCATGTGGCTTTGAGACAGGGAAGCTCAGCCTGCCAACATCAATAGAACTTTGTACTACAAACCAAAATGGTCATTTAGACATGTGTACTTTCATGCTCGCAAATGCACTGAGGTCAAATATTTTTTAATCTTGGGAATTTTTCCTCTTTATACAGCCTCGTATTTCACGCAGGAAATGAGGCTGAGTACAACAAACACAAATCATTGAGACTGACAGGGCATATTGGGTTCAAAACCCAAGCTTTGACTCTAATTGCTCTCCAAAGGCCTTTGGCTCAAGGTAACTGTTGATTTAGTTCAGCTGTTTCAAATCAGCACTGTAAGGTCTTGCTAAGACAAACTGGTTAGGCCACATTACATTTGTACCATTGGATCCCTCGGGTGCAAGTATAACACAGTTAGCATTTTAAAAGATTGCATTTGTCTGTACACTGCAGGCGGCAATTATGAGCAGGAAAATCTTTTGTGAAAGATGGTGTGACCTTCCTTTTGGAGAAAGAGTGATAATGGCCTCTTGTGGAGGTAAAAATAATGTTTCTATTCAAGGTTCAGAGGGGGACCCCACCTTGTTTCTCATGCAAGTTGGTCTTGTCAGAAATTTATTGCCATTGTTCTTGGTTTGCTTTGATAGTGCTTGTTTAGCTAAATAAAACATATCTCTAAAATGTTAAATTTCTGTTACTCTCCTGCTGCAAAAATATTACATCACCTTCTGAGAGAGGTGAGGTTACTAAAGAAAAACCACCTTCTCCCTTTATTAATTAAAGCAATTGATGCTTACTGAATTCCATGTTTTAGTTTTCTGTATTATTGACTGCTTCTGACCTGAACTGGGTCTGACTTTTCAGCAAGAGAAATCCTGGAGGATTTCCCAACAGGATATAAATCTGCTTGGTGTATTATATTCTCTTACTGTTCTTAGCAATGTAAGTGCTGAAGTTTGATTTATTCCAGTATATCCATTTGCCTGTCTACAGTCATAATTTGCATAGTAAAGATCTAATCCCTGAGAAGGAAAGCAGGGTGGACTTATGCCAGGTTTAATTCACAAAGCGCTATTTTACAAGTTAACTCTTCCTGGTCTGGAGGTCATTCCTGAGTGTCACACAGTGGCTTAATAATCACAGCTGAAATCAGCTGGCTGGATCAAAGTGCCTTAAATGCAGTAGTAGGCTGTAGAAGCAGAAGGGCTCTGAGCTACCTGACACCCTACTTAATAGTCAGACCCCACTAACTGAAGTGTGCTGAAACCCACTGATCAGGGGTTGTGGTACACAAGGCATGTTGTCTATAGCACATTCCCTGTGTATTCCAGGTGAATTGGGAAGAGGTGGTGCAGGGTTGGCTGTACTGCCTTTCTGCCAGCTGGGCGATACAGGTGAGCAAGTGATCTGGGGACAAGTCTGATTAATTTTGAGAATACTAAGTATTGCAAGAATGTGTATAGGTGGCAACATTCCTGTTTACTAATATTAGAGTGTATTTTTAAGGTTTCATATAAATTTTGCCTTTGATGAAAACATTCCTGAAGCTACTTTTGCCCTTATTTTTCAATCACAACACATATGTATCCTCAAATCTAGTGTTTCTTGGCAAAAACACTGATTAACACCATCTTCATGGTCTTTAGTTACCCAGAGTTGAGAGCTTAACTTTCAGATCCTTTATTGCCTTTTCTAAGTAAAGTTCAGTTCACTGCTGTTTCATAACCTTAATTGCTTGTGGTGTGGTGAAGAGACATAAGCAGTCCTCCAGGATGAAGTACCTTTTCTGAATCATGAGTTACATTGAGCCCGGTCATTCTCGGGTGGGCATGAGCTCTTTTTTTCTGTGCTCCAAACCAGCTAGAAACCTTAGTGCAGACCCAGTCTGAACATAGCAAGTGCTCTGGCAGAGCTGATATTCTAGTTCAGAGTTGGTGTCTTGTGGCTTTGAGCTGGCTGGAACATAGGCAGGGCAAGTTCATGTTAGCCTGTATATTGCTGCAATAGGTATGTCCCTAATGGAAATGTATACGCTGGGTAAGAAACTTGTGCTGTGAATTGTTTGTTGCCTTGGTCCACTGAATAAGAAGAAAGTTTCTATTTTGCTCCATGAAGCATGTTTCTTTTCTCTTTTTACATTAAATTTAATTCTATGAAGTTACTTTTATACCCACCTTGCTTTCTGGAAGCTGACAATTCCATGTACCAGATAAAAACCCAAAGCTGCTGGTTCACCTATTCCTATTTTATTTACTTTTTTAATAGAGAAAGGGACTAGACTGAGTAAACCTGTAGCCTGTACCATAGTCTTGTATGGGAGAAGTCTGTGGAAAACTATGTCCTGTGAGAGGAACCCTGCGCTGGAGCAGAGGAAGGACTTCTCTCCCTGAGCAGTGGCAGGAGCAATGGGTCATGAACTTACCATAACCCTAATTTCCTATCTTCCTGGGATGCTGCAAGGAAAGAAGTAGAGCTTGAGAAGGAAGTATGAGAGGAAGGTGTTATTAAGATTTATTTTACTTCTCATTATCCTGCTCGGATTTTTTTAGTATTACTAGATATATTATAGAATAGATATTCAGTTAATGTCCCCAGTGCGAATGTGTTTTCCCTTGATGGTATTTGGTGAGTGATCTCTCCTGGTCCTTTTCTTAAACTGTGAAGTCTTTGTTACATTTTCTGTCCCCTCTCCAGCTGTAAAAGGGAGAGATGGAGTGGCTTTTGCTAGAGTCAACCTACTACAACTGACAAATAGAGATCCATGTGACAGAGTAACTAAAAAAGACTAAAACCCTTCATAGCTGCTCATGCATGTGTGCATCTCTAACATTCATAATTAAGGCCTCCAAAGCATTTCTCTAAACATTAAAGAAAATGTATCCCTTTTTCCCTGTGAAGTATTTGGGAATGGTTGTCAATATGAACTCATTAGTTTACAGCGACATATTAGTTACTTGAAATTTTATTGTCTTTTGCTGTTCCTGAAAGGATGGATGTTGTCATGTCCACTGGGAAAAGTTGAGTTTTAATAGTAGCAACTAGAGGCAAAAGCTGTATTACACAAGCTGCAGAGAACACCACCATACCCTGAATGGGGCCCTGGCAGAGGCCCTACATTGCTCCTTGATGAAGACAAGATAAAATAACAACTCAGGGATGGGGTAAAAGAATAAATTCACAGAGTAGAAGCTTGACACCGTCGGAATGGAGCCTGCAGGCCCAGGGCTGTCACTGCCAGGCCCACACAGGCCCTGACACCAAAGGGTGGGGGGAGAGGGGCTTTGGGTGTGTGGGGAAAAGACCTCTGGTGGGAGCAGTGAACTCCCACCCTCGCTGTGCAGAGCTCAGCTGGGGGCCCCCTTCACCCTGGCAGAAGCTGCATCCACATGAAGGACACAGGGATGTCATGGCCTGCCAAAGGTTCCCCCAGAGGGGTCCCCAGACCCTGCACCAGAGCCCTGCAGCACGAGGCTACAGATCAGTGTTGCAAGGCACAGTGTCAAACTGGGTCCCTGCAGGGGACACACATGGGTGTTCCCACCTGCCCAAAATATATATTCATCCACGGCATTCTATACTGGATTCAATTTTTGGTGTGGTGGTGTCATGCAGTGTAGGTGTAGCGGCAGGGGGCCCTCACCACCAAGACCAGATGGACATCGTTGGGACCCTCAGAAGGGTGATATGTGTCACTAACTAGCCCGTGTCACTCTCTCCCTGTCCTCCCACCCCCACGCACACTTCTTTTTCTATTTTCTTTCATTATTTTTCTCTCTCTTTGCCTCTTTTACTATAAAATATATCAATTTTTTTGCACCAAGATCTATAACCTTGTCTGGTTTTAATCATGTCTTTTGGTTATATTTCAAACCATTCTGGGTTTGATCCACTTTATTCATAGAGAATTAGTTTCCTCTACTCTTCTGTGTTTAAACCAGATCATAACACCCCAAACCAGAGAGGGTAGAGGGTCACTGCAGGTCTTTTTAGAAATTAGAGAGTGAAGATAACACCAACATTGTGCACAGTTAGAGGATTATGGTAATGAAGACCAGATTTTGGACTGAGGGAAGACCTTACAGTAAATATATGCAGTGCAAAAGCATTTTGACACCCTGCTAGAAATTATTTTCATGCCTCTCTCCTCCGCTTTATGGGAGAATATATTTGCATTCAATTTATGGAATGATATTACACTGATTCTGATTCGAAGAAAAAAAATTAACTGAATATGTTACAATGCCATTAAATATTGAGCATTTTCCAGACTCACTGGGGAATAGATTCCTGGGTAATATTCTGCAAATGTTGACCTATCTTCTTTTGCCTAGTGCTTGCCCTTGAAACTAATCTGTTCGTCCTGACTTAATTGGGTAAGATCCCCATTATTAACCATGTTCCTCATATGATCCAAATTCACCAATATAGAAATAGTGAATCTGAGACACGCTTAGCCTTTTTCTATAAGAAAATCATCACGTGTAAGAGTATAGCAGACTAGTAAAAATAAGCACTTTGATTAGTCAAATTTTATTTTTCCCCAACAGAATTAAATAGCAGTAGTTTGCTTTCAGATAAACATACTGAATATAGTGCTGAAATAAGTGTAGAATAGCAGAGAAAATGTATTTGTCACCAGCAGTTTCCTGCATTAACATCAGTAACATGTCTCATATTTAGCGGTCAAGCCTGGTGTGACGAGCATGGAATCAAAAGCATAACGAAAATATCTTAAACAGATGATCTTCCAAACACAGTCACAGAGATGGTGCCCAGCCAAAATGGCCTTTTCAAACACCTCAGAGGTGACAGTTCAGGCTTGAGCTTTTCAGCCAAGGCCGCTTTGTGGTATGTGTTGGATTTGCAGTTTGTTTTCATCACTGCCTTTGAGAGAGGTTGAGACCTTGCAACTACTACTAAAAGTGATTCACTGTAGTGCACCTGCAGTTTATAAAGATAAAGGGTTTGCTCTTGAACACTTTACCTTTTGATTAAAGTGATTTTCTTTCTTGTTTTTGTGTTGGTTGGATAATTTTCTGTCTTTGCTAGTATGCTAGTATGTGTCAGCACTGACTCTCCAGGTGTAAAACACTATAGACAAAGCATTAAAACTCTTGCACTTCCCTCTTTGGAAAGGTTATTCTTTCCCTTTTTTTACCAACTTCCTCCTTATCTATTAGCGTTTACTTCTTGCTCCTGTTTATTAAACTTTTTTTCAAGTGCTTATAGGCCCACCTTGAGTCCCTTTGCATAGAAAAGCTCGTGTTAAGCACAGGGTTTAGATATACCTACTGATGGTGAAATGATGGGAGACACCAAAAGGGAGGGAAAACTCAGGGATCTGGAAGAGAGGAAAGAAAGAAATATTTCTCCAAAGAAAAATTCAAACCGTACAAAACCAAACAAGCCCAGACTGTGCTAGATGACAAGCCCAAAGAAATCCTGTCTTTTCCTTAGTCAAAGCATTTTTTGCACAACAGTGAAACTAACTGTCGCCTTATAACAAGTTTTTTAAAACTACTTTAGTTCTGAGATTTCTGCTCAAACTGGGCCAACCTAATTTTCATGCATTGCAATGGGGAATAATGCTTTTTTCTTTTGTCAGAAAGAAAATGAGTGAATGAAATAATGGAATAATGACTGAGGTACTAGGTTGCTTCCCAAGAACCTCACACATCCACATCTTGGCTACACTCTGAGCCTCTTCTCTATGAGAATACACATCTATTGTATTAATAGAAAAGGCTGAACTACAGCGAGCAATAAATCACACTAAACTTTGTGCTTCAAATTGATAACTGTCTGCAGAATGTAATGTTAAAAACACTGAAGTACAGGCTTTATGAATTCATGACTGTGCTTGGTTCAGTATTCAGTAGTGTGGGTTGTGGTTAGTGCTCTCTGGAAGAAGAGTCCTGAGTTGTAAAGACTGCTTTTTTCACAGGGGAACTATTTCACTAGAATCTGGCTTATGATGATAGTAAAAATCAGATCTCCAAGGAACATCTCTAAAAGAGAAGATGATCTGATGCTTAAAAGAATTTAAATCTCTACTGATAATCAAAAGAAGTCTTGTCCCCTCCCCCCTTATTTTTCCATTGTGTATTTTTGGGTTGTCTGAGAACTACAGTTGTGATTGTTATGATCTTCTCAGTCTGTTGCTCGGTGTAGGTTTTATGTTACAGTTGAAAAGACTCTGAACTTTCTGAGAGATCAACGTGCTTACCATAATGAGAAAAACGTACATAACAGTTGTATGGCAAGGGTAAGGATTGCCTGAAGCAGAACAAATTTCTACAGATTGCCCGACAAGGTAAGAATAATATATAGCATTACAATCATGAGAATAATATTACTTAATAAATCACTGGTATTATATGTCTTACAGTGAAACTTGTCATTTTATAAATTACTAAACACATTTTCTTCTTGATTAGCTATTTCATGTTTAGAAAACCTCTTCCTTGAAACTCATTTGAAAGAAAGATCTCAATTTTATTTTACCACTGAAGATTATTAGAATGGCAGTGGCAGACCAAGTACCAGACTTTTACTTTGTTTAGCAATGAAGCGTAGCCTCAAGCTCATACTTCTGCCCAACAGGCACAGGAAAGCTTGGCTGTGCTTTGGGAAGTGCACACTAATGGTCTTGTACTTTGCTGTGGTATTGAGCAAGGACCTGTGAGACTTCAGTTTCATCACTGTAGTGTGTAAGCGATGAATTACCTTAAGAAACTTCCTGACCACTTGAGTATCCTGAAGTCTCTGAGGAACTTGACCCTCACCCTTACCACTGATTGCCTGGATGTGTGACTTTTGTGTAGCGTGGGCCTAGGAAGGAAGAATAAGAATAATTATTTCCTTAAACTCCATTTCTTTTCTTCCCACTTCTTTTCTTATTCCTTCCCATGGCATGCATAAAATCAAATAAAACCTGTTTACCTTGGTTTTTATAGGGGAAAAGAAAAGGCTAAAGTTGCCAAATCCTGTAGCCTTTACTTAGGTGTTGCTCACTTCAGCTTTTTTTATGTTTAGTCTGGGTGAGAAATACAAAATTAGCTAGTATGGATTTATTGATATAACGTGTTAACATTTACTGAATCTGAAATCCAAGTTCATGCTCCATGCAATATTGCACAATAGATGGCAGGTTAAGTTTATGTCATGATCGGAAATCATTTCCCTTTGAAAGAACTAATGTGGAGATTTCATGACTAGAAAAACAGAACAGTCCTTCTTCATGGCTTTATGGCTTCAAAATTTTAACAAGCCTTAGAAGAAATGGGCTTCATGGGCCTGAAGCGTATTTGCTTATTGCAATCTGTCTCTCTTCCTCACTGTTGATTATTTTTCTGTGTATTTTTCTATTATTAGACTCTGAATTAGAAGAGTAAAGGTTCTATCAACTCAGTAAGTTGAAAAGAGACCATGGATACCTGCCTTTATATAGCTGTTATTCACAGATATTCCTTGTCCCTTGCTGTCAAAATAATTAGGCAGTACTTCAGTTGCATGCTATCAGCTTGAAAGAAATGTTACATAGTTCATGGTGTTTTAGTGTTCTCTGGCACATTATTTTTAACTTCTTCCCTCCCTTAAAAAACCCCAAAAACCA
Source organism: Cyanoderma ruficeps (assembly GCA_008694505.1). NCBI lineage: Eukaryota > Metazoa > Chordata > Aves > Passeriformes > Timaliidae > Cyanoderma > Cyanoderma ruficeps. Next base: position 652,536 of record VZDJ01000236.1, read on the forward strand.
AACCAACAAACAAAACCAAACCAAAACAAAAAAACCCACCCAAGAACTAACAAAACAACCAAGCCAAACACCCACCTTTGGATATTTTTTTCATTTTTGAAGTACCTAGTAGAAGTCTGAATATAAGGCCTCACAGCCTGTGAACTCTGGGGTGGGATTTTCAAAAATTATTTTTTTTCTGGCCACTTCAGCAGCAGCCACAGAATTAAGCTCATGCCAAGTGGTTACAGTTCTTATAAGTAGTTGTTATACAAGACCTGGCCACAGATTTTTCTGCTGTGGTTTTCACCACATTCTTCGTTTCTTGGTTTTTCACTTGTTTATATCACTATTTACAACTTAGAGATTAATGATATTTATGTAGTTCTTTAGGATAAGATGGTTTTGTGGAACACTTTATGGACTAAAATAGATCAAGAGATTAATTACAGTGTAGATTACTATTGCAGATTGAAATTTAATGACACCATGTCACAGATGACACGTTGTTAGAATTGCAGCAAACTTTGTTATAATGAATCAGTCGCATATAATCATTGTCCCCATTTGTTGTAATGGGTTCATTTGATTATCCCATGGTTGCAACAGGTCTTTACCAAATTGTCTTAGCTGTTGTCTGTAACTTTATTGCTTCTCTACCATATCACATCAGGTTATAAGTGAGGTTCTTGGCTGAAATTTTGCCATTTGAAAGATTGTTCAGCACCTGATAAGGTTCATGTCTTTCCAAAGATGTAGTCTGAATACATTTGACACAAATAACATCTTGTGTTTGTGTCCATGGAGTAGAAAAGCAATTTCCTGAAGGTTTGCAGTACAGAGGCAGACCACCTGACACTGGAAGTAATGCATTTTAAGTAATCTGAGGACATTAAGGTATCGTTTTCTTGCTTCTGGCATATCGTGCTGTTAAAAATATTGCATTCCTATGTTCAGTTATTTCTTAGTCATATCCTATCTGCAAGCCTGGCTAGTGAAAAATTTTGCTTAAATTGTATGGATTTGTAATGTCTGTTGTTGTCCTTCGTTCTGTGAACTGGAGTTCACTAAGCTGAGTGATGATAAAATGGGCCCTGCTATGCAGACTTTCAGTGAGAGGGTGTTTTAAATGCCCTCGTGGCCCATTTATGTAAGAACAAGGGAGACATGTCCTGACCTATCAATCTCACTTTAAAAGAGCTGTTCAAAACATTGTGTATTGTGCACACGGAAACTAACAGACAAGAAAGTTTATTATTGCAACAACTTTGAGCCTGAAGCGCCTGATAAAAAATTCCTGAAGGGTTCAAATAGGAGCTTTAATCAAGCTCTTTGTTTAAAATACCTCATAACACCCTTATACCTGACAGTTCATATAACATCTATTCTTAAATGATTTTTTTTTTTTGAGGGTTGGCGGTTTTTTCCATAATTTCTTTCTTGGTAATTTATTTGGTTAATCGCCATTTGGGCTCTGGTCAGGTATCCATAACTCAGCATATTACATTCGGTTTCTTTCTGAAATACATATTAAAGCCAGCTAGATTTTAAAGCTTTCCTTTTTTTTTTTTTTTTTTTTTTTAAATTTTAGTTTGTTTAANATCAACACAGAGTCAAGGCAAATATGCAGTACTTGCAAGTAAAAATATTGCAGTACTTGAGTACTTGCAAACACATTGTAAAAGTAGAGTTCAGGCCTCCAGTAACTGGTATTATACCAGCCACATTTTGATAGCAGATTGGGTTAATCATCTGATGGCTTTCTCTTGATTTTGTTTTTTGGTGTCTTAACAGAAACTGGCTAATGAACTTCATCTAATTTTGGAGTCAGATTTATAGTTGCAACAGAGCAAAGAGATTTTTGGACCAGAGACTAAAGACTATGGCTATACCATAAACACTGTCAATATATCTGTGCTGATCAGGGGTGCAGTAAGGTGCAATTTATAACTAGAACTGTTGTCAACAAAAATCCAGAAAAAACAGTTATATCAGCAATATCAGTTAAAATTTTTGGCCATTGAGGAAGAGAATCCATTGGAAAATTTTGCACCCGTGAACTGTGTTGCTCATGGTAGTGTCATCTGTCCAAGAAATTGCTGGTTGTCGTTGTAGTTAAGCAGCTGAACAAATATTGTTTCTATTAATGGTTAAACTTTCAGGGTCTTCTTTAGTTTATGGTATTGTATATCAGTTGTACCTTTGTATATCTGCATATCTGTATATCTGCAACTGTATATTTGCTAGTGAACACTCAGGTTTACAGAAAAACAGACCAAAAACCCTACTGGGTTCAGGGGAAAGCTAAGACATGAAGAAAAAAGCAAAAGCAGGCAATGTTTACCTTAAAAAGGCCTCTCTTGTTCACCTAGCGGAACTGATGGAGTTCATGCATTATATTGCAGTTGATCATGCCTCCATCATTTCAAAGAATATACTCAAAGACTATTGTGCTCCAGTTTTGTGTCTGCACTATAGGGAAGTATTGTTACTGCGTTATTGTAACACTGTACCTGAGCTGGTGCTACTGGCATAATTAAAATAGCCAAAATAACTCTGTCAGGCCTTAATTAAAAAGTCATAATTATTGTTTTAAGATTTATACAAAAAATGTGCCAACTTTATTCTACTCAGCAGGGGCTCAATTCCAAAAACAATATAGATTTCAGAATAACTTCCCAAAAAATGACAGAACAGAATTGGTTGAGCCTATAATATATGTTTGTGTTTTAAAATAAGAATACAGCACAACTAGAGTACAAAACGTGAGACAACAGACATAAGACAATGTTCCTTCTCTGCATTCTTCCCCATGTTCCTTACCAGTTAATATATTACCTCTTAGTTAAAAATACAATTTTGGCATGGGATTATTTGGTAAAATTGCCTTTGAGAAATAGCCAGTTTTGGAATACACTTGAGTAGGTCTAGACAGCAGGTGCTGCTGTGCTCCTGTGGGCTTCAGCAAAAAGCCATTCTCCACTGTGTGTCTGGGATTTGAGGGGCTGTTCAGAACTTTTTATTCCTGGGTACTGTAAGGTCCTTAAAGAACATGGATGGCATTTTAAGCTGTCATTGGTGAACTCTTCACATTGATGAATGGATGACTTTGTACACTCACTGTGAAGGGAACACTGAATTTCAGGTGACTCTGACCTTATGTGCGATGAGCTGTTCAGAGCTTCTGGTGTTGGAGGAGATCAGAGCCACAAAGAAATGAGGAAGTCAAATAGTCACTCAGCCGTAGGACTGGCATCCAGTCAGCACTCTGTGGCCTTCTGCAAGCATGTGCTGTCTTCTTTATAAAATACATGAGCTGAAATCAATTTATGTTCTTACATTATCAATTATTGCTGAGCTTTAAAAAATATTTGCCATATTTGTGAAATCCCTGCATTTTCAGCTTATCATTGTCCAGCAGAAGTCTCAAATAGCAACATGCAAAATCATTTTATATTTGCCAGTGGGAAGCCAGAGACTTGGTTAGGCTTGTGTGTTTGAGATGTGGAAAAGGGAGAGAAAGAATTCAGGAGGATAATGTCTGGAGTAGCAGATACTTTTTGGCTCTCACACCTGAAAACTTTCATGTCATTTATAAATATGTGGCAGGCTGCCTACAAACTGGAGAAGCCAGTGCCTGCAGTTTGTTTGATATAGAATTTCCAGAGTTTTTCTTCACCACACTGTTAGACAACACTGATACCACTGAAGTCAACGTGACTTAGCAGTGAAAGGTTGCACAGACAGATACTTAATGCCTATTTTAAAGCCGAAAGCAAATGAGGCTTGTGCAGTTAGTCTGCCATATAATAAGCTCTTGAGTTGATTTATTAAATTCCATGCGGATTTTTCTGTTAGTTTTCAGATGATTCTGATTTTGTAAAGATTTATTTTTATCAAAGGGAAAGATTGGCAGTACTGAAAACATTTTCACTTTATGGTTGTGATTTTCTGATTTTTTTTCATAAATTCAGCAATACCCTTGCCACTGACATCAATGGAAATGATAGTTATGCTTTCTCAAACACAAGCTTTATTTTTAACGTAACACAATTTTTGTCTAGGAAATGTTTAATCTGTTTCAGAGGAACACACTATAATAATCTTGCCAGGACAGAAGTTTTTAAGACAGAAATAACTGAAACAAAGGGAAGAAAGACATTAATTTTCCCAGGTAAACATAAATTATTTACTTAAATGGATGTTTTTGTACGCAGAGTCTTACAAAATGAAGTAAATTGAAAGGGATTTAACTGATTTTATAATTAAGAAGTGGAATCTAGCTTCTGTAGCAAACAGATGTATGAAGTTATATTTTAAAATACTGCAGGTGTTGAGGTAGGCATTCTAAGTAAAATTCCAGAAAAATTCTCCCTGAATATTTGCAGCAGCAAAAAGAAAAGAAGGTATAAACCTTAATGGATACTGATATTACTGCAATTTGTATCCAGTTAGAAGAGAAAAATATTTCATCTTCATAATAAGATAATTTACTAGGTGTTTTTTTCCTGGAATATTTGCATGTTAATTTCACTCTTCTGAATCTGTTGTTAACCTGTCTTTTACTCCCCTATTTCTCCAGATTCACTATTTTTGTATTTGCAGTGCTCAAAGAAAGCTGTCTACAGCTAGAGCATATCGGTTTTGCCTTTTGCTACCTTGCATGCAAGCACTAATGTTATTTTGATAGTCATATTAAAGCAATAATAATGATCATATCTTAGAATGAAAGGTGACTTTTTAAAGAAGCTAACCCTGAGTACTTGGTTATTTAATAGAATAACTTTTACAAGCTTTCTATTTTATAGAATAAAGATGTGTAATAGTAGTAGTAGTAGTAGTAGTAGTAGTAGTAGTAGTAGTAGCACTTTGAAAAGAAAGCCAGGGACACTTTGGTCTTTTTATCCTTATTTTGGTATGGATGCAAAATGAATTAGTTGACAGAAAAATAATTGTGGTGTAAATAAGATGCTAATTTGGAGTCTTAAAAATATACTTTGTCTTATAATTAGATCTCTTTTCCTAACATATATCTATACTTTAGAATCAGGAAAAAATTGTGAGTGAAGTAAAGTCTGTGTCTTACTTTTCAATTGCAGACAAGCTTTTTATTGAGGAGTGCAGCTAGTAAATTATCATAAAGAGGAGCTGTAATGAAAAAAATTTGGAGCATAGATGTCATAGATGTAAATTTATGAACTGTCTTAGCACTAGGCAATAATAGGCTCACAACAAATCCTTGTATATTGCAATTTCCTCAAGGGAACCTCTCCTACAACCATCAAAAAGCCCTTTCAGGTTGGGTGGACAGGAATACCGTGCTAATACTTTAATTCTACTGTGCAGTAAATCACTATTAGACCAGACACAGAGTCTAGTGCGTTGTCACCATGTGGCAGCTGAACCAGCAAAGATGGGAATTGTCAGAGGTTTAGGCACCTGAAAGGTCACAAGGGCTCCTGGGGTAGGAACTTTACACCCTAGTTCATGTGGACTTGGAGTTAAAACTAAGTCAGTGGTCTTGATGTTGACATCAAGTGAAACCATGTTTGTACTGAAAAGTATCCCAGCAAACCCCCTACAATTAAACCTGCTAGAAATGTCATGGTTTATTGCCCCACCTGTTGGATTCAACTACTGCCTTCATGATGATGGCATTTGCAGTTGAAGGCTGGCAGGCTGCAAAGGGATTAGGAAGCAGACACACACACAGAGATACACACCCCCATCCCCTAGTCCCCCACTTTTGCAGTTAGTACTTTTCCACCGAGAACAGGAAACCAATACAAGTGGTCTGGCAAAGCAGGACTTGACCTACATATCCAATGGCACTCCAGAGGCCAGAGGCTGAGTTTTGTCACTGCTGCTTGATTGCATATAATTAGTGTAGATCAAATATAATGGGTCATAAAATATGCTGTTGTGGCATTCTTCACATATATATGAAAGAAGAAAATAGAGAAAATAAGACACTAGTATTTTCTGCGCTGGAAATATTTTAAAGTGCACTATCTCTGACTAAAAATTGGTTGTTAGAACCATGTTCTCCTAAATGTATGCAAATCTTGCCATGTACTCTCTAAAGACTTGCCTTCACAGGCCAAAAATGAGAATCTGTGTTATTAAAAATAAAACAACAAAACACAAGAAGAGTCCCTGATTTTATGCTATGTCCATTATAAACAGACCTAAAAAAGTATGAGTAAAGCAGCCTGAGAAACCCAATTTTAAATAGTCATGCATGTTGAAATTCAGAAAGGAGAGAGCTCTTAAGTTGCTTTTTTTACTCTGCCCTTGCTGGTGCAGCTGATTGGGCTATACTCTTAACATAGGTAAGAACAGACGTTAAGGCAAGAACGTATGTCAAGATGATATGATATAGCTTCTGTCAAAGAGTTAGCTGGGTGTCACTGAGACACAATAAAACCCTACAAATTTAAATTTCTTCCCATAGAGTACTCATAGGATATCATATTTTGTAGGTTTTTGTGATCTGTTTCCTTTCTCTTCTTCCTGGCAAAGTGTCAGTTCCAGAGCAAATAGCTTGCTTATGAACCTGTTCTCAAGAATCCCTTAAATCTAATGGTGATGTGCTAATGGCACAAGGTATTGGCTTTTCCTTAACTGCAGTCTGAGTGAGGACAGTATAATACAACAAAAATGAAATAGACCTGTTCATGTTTTTATGGTGTGTTTTTAACCCCAGTTCTATTCAAAAGTAACCCCTTCTTTCTCTAAGAATACACCTACAGAGCTATTGCTGCAAAAATACTCACGAAGAAGAGAAATACTGGAGAAATTATGCAACCTTTCCCCTTCTGTATTGTATTTCCCAAACTTCTCTAGTACCTTGGGTAATATTCTGATAGCTCTACTGGGAAAAATGGTAACTGTACCTGGTCTCCTGCATTCTCTCCACATATGTCTCTGTTTATGTTGTACCACCAATATGAAGTGTAGGAAGGGAAATTTCCCAAAGGAATTTGTGAGAGAGGATATGTTGGAGCTGGGGACAAAGGCAAAGAAAATGAAAAACCTGATCCTATTTCAACACAGTCGTAAGTCTGATCAACATTGCAGATAAATTGTAACCTTTTCTGTCATGAAAGAACGTATTCTACCGCGCATAATATGCCCGGGGTTTGTTTTCATCTTGTTTTGTTTTGTTGTGTTTTATTCAGTCCAATTTGCTGATGAAGGGCATGTTGAGGGTGCTGGCTGGAGTAATAAAATGGAAAATCAGGGCCACAATTCTATTACACTGCTGTCTCTCTTGCAGAAATTCTCAGTTTGTTCATTGTTGACAGGTTTCTAATGTGTTGCAGAACAATTGTGTATTTACTAAGAGTGTTAGTCAGTGGGAGTGACCTGTGCAGTTCCAATTATGAATGATAGCTCTCCACTTCCTTTAGGCTTATTTTAAAGTTCCCTGGACACAGATTGATTAAAGGCAAGGACCCCTATGAATTTATGAAAAATTTATGGAATTTTGAAAGAACCTTAACATGTACCATTTAAAAACTAATAATTTCTTGGCTGTCACTCTTTTCTTTTTCCTTTCTTTGCATCACAAAATCTTTCTTACATTGGGAAGGTATGCTTAATAATCAAAAATTGATGCTGTGAATTAAGGAATAAATGTGTCACTGGATAAAATAAAACAACAACAACAACAGAAAATAAATTAGATTTGTATGATTTTAACTGTTCTTTAATCTGCTTCTGGGCAACAAAAGTGATTTGTGTCAGCCTTTATTGCATTAAACTTTAATATTCTTCCACAAGAACAGGATTATATAAAGGAGTATTGGATTGCACTCAGCATGGATTAGCTGAGTGGTGTCTTTGCTGCCAAGGACCAAATGGATTTCCTTCCTTTTGTGATTTATATTTTTATTGCTGTTTTTTCCCCTCCTTCTAATTCCCATTACCCGTCTGTTTGCCAGAGCTGAGATACCCTCAAGAGCAGCAGAAAGGCGGGCAGAGTTATTGGCTTATTGCATATATTTATGTTCCAAGGATTTTTACTAGCCAGTGTCAAAGGAATAAGCTCGCTCTCAGCCACAGAAGCTGATTGCTAATTTAAAACTAAAAAATTAAAAGCTCACTCACTGTAAAAGGGACATAGTTTTTTTCCTTTTTAAATTATATTTTTATATGTATGTCTTTGTGTGTATGTATGCATAAGGATTTTAACTACTCATGATACAAATTTTCAAATTTTTTTCTAATGGAGATATATCAGCAAAGGTTTTTTGACATATAAAATGATTAGCAGTCAAAACAGATGCTGGCAGTGTGAATGGAAGAGGAAAATGTACTCACTCTTTTAGAGTTAGGAAACATCCAAATCTTGAAGGCATAAAAAGACAAAAAATCAAAATTCTTATTTACAGACAATGTAATAAATTGCAGTTTTTACTTTGCAGCTTATTTTAGAAATGAATAATTAATTTTTAAGTCTTGACTTTCTAACCAGTAAGAAGATGTTTGGAGGTAGATGACACAGGTATTTAAGAAAAAGATATTTAAACTATTAAGTTTCAGAGAATGGGTTGGGTTTGTAGGAAATAAAGGATGGCAGCCCAAATGGCTAGCAATACTCTCTCTTGGGAGATTCAGCTACACCAAAGGAATTTCAAGAGTAATAAAAAATTTGTACAATATACCAAAGCATACTAAAAGCTGTTGTTAACAAGTATAAGTGAAAAGTCTGATTCACCACTGCAGGGTTGAAGAAGGAGCTGAAGCTGTCATTACACCACCAGAATAATTATTAATAATAAATTCTAGAGCACATATTCTATAGATCTGTCATAAAAATGTTTAGTGAGGGACAGACAGTCCAGAAGGTTGAAACTGAGATGTGTAACTACTGAAGCCTGAGCTACCCTTTGATCCTGTGCTTATATGCTTTTTGTGACAATGCAGATCCATTGCACAGTCCAGAACTCAATACACAGTGAAACCTGGCACAACTGTTTAGTTTTTTTTTTATGAGGTAAGCTTGAACTTTTCTTAAATTTACATGTAAAAGAAGCATGTTAAAAATTTTAGTTAATTCCTTACTTGGCAATACTGCCTGCTGAGTCTGAGCAAAGGATACTTCCACATCATTTCATATCAGAATTGGAGGCTGTCCTTATTCTTCAGATTAAACACAAGGAGCCTTTTTTCATGTCATTTAGTCAGGGACTTAGTTCATTTTCATGGTTCCCCCCCCAAAAAAAAAAAAAGAGGGGAGGTATTATGATGTTATCAAAATTAATCTTAGTGGTTGTTGCTGTTATTTTCTGAAACTGTTAAATTAAATTGCTGACAATGGTCCCACTCTTGCTTTATTTTGGTAACTGCTAGATTTCTGAGAAGTAGCTTTTAATTCATTAGTAAATAGAACCTTGAAGTCATCGTGCATTTTTTCAAACAGGCATTTACTGCCTTCAGACTACTGACGGAGACACTAGTCTGTCAAACACTAAATCTAAAATGATATTTCCTGCTGCTTTTATCACATCAGAAAGATGTACAGGGAGACTCCCTATAGTGGTTTTAAGACTTAGTATTTGCCTGCCTGTTGTGTTTTAACCCCAGTTGGCAGCGAAGTACCATGCAGCTGCTCACTCATTACCCCTGTGACCCCCTCCAGTGGAATGGGGAAGAGAATCAGGGAAAAAAATGCTCTTGGTTTGAGATAAGAACAACTTAATAACTGAAATAAAGTAGAATATTATGGTATTGTACCAAGAACAGCAGCAATAATAATAATAATAATAATAATAATAATAATAATAATAATAGTAAAACAACAACAAAAGAAGAGAGAAGTTACCTAGAGATTCCCAATACAACTGCTCAGCAGCCACTGAATGATGACTAACCTGTCTCACAGCAGAAATTGGTACTTCCTGCCAGTCGCCCCCAGTTTATATACTGGTCATAATGTTCTATGGTATGGAATATCCCTTTGGGGAGTTTGGGTCAGTTGTCCTGGCTGACCTCCTTCCCAGCCTCTTGTGCACCTGCTGGCTAGCAGAGCATGGGAAACTAGAAAGTTCCTGCCTTAAGGTAGACACTACTGAGCAGCTGCTAAAATATTAGTGTATTATTAAAATTATTCTCTTGCTAAATCCAAAACACAGCATTGTACTAGGTAATAAAAAGAAAATTAACTCTGTCCCAGCTGAAACCAGGACATTCTTATTTCTCTCTTACTTGAAGAAAGTATTTGTGATAGTGAAAATACTGAAATATGCAATACTGTCATTTAAGTCTATTGCTTCCTAATGGAAAAACCGTACAAAACTTTAAAAGGTACTCCCTGCTGACAAGCCCACAGTATACCCCACCATTCTCCAAAGATAGAGAAATGTAAGCTTATTTTAGTACGTATTTAAGAGTCTAAAGCAGTGGCTCTGCTTCCAGAAATCTCTCTGCAAAGTGGAGCACAAAAAATGTTATCTGGCTACTAGCCTGCATGCATCTCATGCAGAAAAACCTGTGCACTTAAAAGTCAGAAAGGGCCCCCCAATAAATGAAGTACTTGCATTTCTCCCTCTTATCTGGCTAAATTAAATCAAAATTCATTTACATAGGGATGAAAGGGAATTCCTGGAATATAATTCTTCTGCTATTGTGAGCAGTCACTTTATGTGTTGTCTATTATTTTATCATCATATTACATCCAGAATGTAGTTGGGTTTTACTTATGATTTCTTTGTCCTGTTTGCGGGGGTTCAGAGCTGCTGCCGGCTAGCTCATTTACTGAATCCACATTCAAGGGTACTGCTCCGTGCCTTTCCGATCTTGTGGGTCTGAGCCTCAGGCAGAAGCGTGGCTTTGGTGTGGAATAAGAAAGGAGGAATCCCACGTGTGTTCCAACTAGGATTTATTTCACCCAGAAGGCCCACATGGAAGTGAGATTTTTCCTCTGGGTTTCAGCTTAGGTACAGGGGATGTCTACAGAGCTGGGGACAATACAGACCAAATCCCAGTGGGAGGGGGAGTTACCCAGGACAAAAAGACAATCAGTGGAACAATCTTACACATAAAAAGGGGAGGGGAACCGTGAACTTTCTGAATCACCCCACAGCCCCACCAGAGTTTTCCAGGCTTCAGGGTGGGATGGCAGGGTGATTGACAGGACCCACAACCCAGGAAAGACCAAAGGGGTTTGAACATGGGGATACAGGGACAAACCATTATAAAACGAGGAACAATAGCATGCAGAACTTTAGTGAAACTAAAATGCACCACACAACCTGCTACTCTCCTTGGAATATTTTTTTTTGTGATGTCATGAGACTTTCCAGCTTTCCTAGATGCAGCTTTTATATTAGTCATAGATGAAAGAACCATTTACAAGTGTGTACATGAAACATATCATTTTGACTTAGATTTCATGTGGAAAACTACTGGTGTCAGACACATTGTCCACTAGTGCATTTCAGATCTTTGTGAATCTTAAACCATTCAGTTTTGAAGGATACTGCTGAACCATTAGTTTCTTTCAGTTTTGTCTGCTTTTATTTTCTGCTTGACTGTACAGACATTAAAATCTCAAGATTTCTTACTTAATCAAAAAAGATCAGATCAGTGCTGATCAAAAAAGTTTTGGCAAAAATGTGCTACTAATGAGAATTAGCCTGCTGCTGCTTGTCCTCGTAATATTTATGCAGTAATTTATCGGGGAACTTGTAAAGCAAAACGAATGAAAGAGTTAATGACTTTTTTTTTCATTTGAGGAAGATTTAACTTTGGTTCAATCTGACTGAAATACGAGGGAAAAGGTCTAGTTGTTTCATCCCTGTTCATTAGCCTAACTCCAGTCAAACCTGCCAGTATCTGAGTAAATTGGAGGCGCACCTATGTGCATATAAATCTATTACAAACAAGCCTTTGTTTTTCATTCTACCTCTGTGCTCTTCAAGTCTGACTCCGGAAGATTTAGGCTATGATTATGTTGCTGGTTTAGACAGTGGCTGTCAATCACAGCAAGCCACTGTTGAAAATGTTTATGTGTGGGTTTGCTTTAAGTCTTCAAACTCACTAAATGCTTAATTTCTGGAACAGTTTTTCACACCTGAAGATAAATTCTGATTAGCTTATTTTTGGCTATGGAAAACTCTTTTCAGTGACAGGTTAAGAAGAATTTGGCCTGTTATGAAACATGTCTTTTAAAAACAGTAGAAGAAATACCTCTAGTTTTTAGTCCAACATAACATGAAGCAACATATGAACAATGGCTTCTTGGTATATTGATACCAGACATTATTGTCTCCTTTCCATCAGCCTAACATTGGTTACACTCCTGTTGTATGCATACAATAAAGCTGACATTATGATGGGGCAAATGACTAGATTTTCATGTACAACTGCAGTAATACGCTGTGGTGGCTGGTGCTCTGTTTTTCATACACTAGCAGCAATGCAATTTAATTATTTTTTTCCTAATCCAGAAAAAGTTAATGGAAACTTTGAAAGTGATTCCGCACAGGGTCACAAGAGAGATCCAAAAAATGGGAAAAATAATTTACAGAAATAAATTTATGAAAAATAGAATTCTGTGCTTTAATTCATCAGAATGACATCTGAAAGCTAATTTAATACTACTTTGTAATTATTTGTGTGGGGGAAAGTATGTAGTAATGCCTCTCTCTTCTTCTACACAGTGACCTCAATGAGTCTAATAAACCAAAGGAAAAAAATCTAACAAAACCATACGGGATATGAGGAGCAAATTTTCAAGAGTTTAATGGTCTTTGAAATAAAAACACCAGCATTCTTCCAGGATTCTTTCTGGTCTGAAATTTAGAGAATTTGCTGAAATAAATACTGTAAATATATAATAAATTACTTGGTTTGAAGGAGGTATTAATGGATAAAAATGCCATGTAAATAGGTATCACATGGCTTGAAAATTATTTTATATATACAGACATAGTCAAATATATATAAAATTGTTTGATTTAATTCAACTATTTAGTATGTTGAAAATTCTAGAATCTTTGTTATTCTAAGTGCTTTTGTTCTCTCCTATCACATCTAAAAATCTGACTTGGTCAGCTGGACTTGTGCCACTATACATTGGTTTAGAGCTGAAGCAAAAATAAATTAAACACTTGAAAAAAAAGCTTTTTCTGTGATGCTGTTTCCATTTTTTTTTCAATTATATCTCCCTGGAGGACCTGTAACCTGGTGAAAATGTGGTAGCTGTTCTTTCAAAGCACTAACTTTAGCACCAAGAGCTGACTAGGCAGGTCAGCAAATGAGGAAGGGAGTAGAAATTAACTCCTTTTCTGAGCTCATTTTTCAGGGATCCTGATTTGTCTCTGTACAGATTTTGCTCATATCAGAGGATTTGTCTTATACTTTCTTGACTGGCTGCAAAACATGCACAGTTGATTGCGGAAAAGATACCAGGTCAGGATAGCAGTCCACTGATATAATTTCTGTACTTTTCTATTTTTGGCTATTCAAAATGTATGTGTATGCAATGTGCATAAATCAAGGCTGTTGATAATTTAAATCAGGTCTGCAGGTGACCTGAGTGCCATTCTTATATCACATAAAAACCTGGTGAAGATTTCCCTACCCATTCTTTATGACAAGTATGAAAATATCAGATGGCCTTGTGGCAAGTAATTTCCTAAAGCAAGTCAAGATTTTACTTCTGTTTGCTCTCAGAGTTGATCCAGTCTACAGTATTTCTCTTTGTAAAGCAGTAAAATTGGTTTTGGTGTATTTTTATGATACTGTTGTGTAGAGGTGTCTAGAATCACAAGCTCATGTGAATGAAACATTTAAACTTCACCTTAAAAATGGAATGAAACAGTACTGAAAATTTGATTGTATTTCCAATGCTGGACACAGAGGTTTGCTTGGTTAATCTAAGGTAATTTTGAAACTGAGTATTCTAATATGTGCCATAAAGTACAGTTTCTGTAAGGATTTTGGGAAAAAAGCCAGAATTAGAAAAAAACTTACCATCTACTGGTCCCTTAGTGTTACTGGTTTTTTAGAAGGGGTACAGAAAAAAAAACAACTTTAAAATGTACCAAAAAGCTCAAAATGCATATGCCCTATATACCATAACTATACTGCGAATTGTAGTTTTTGTTTGGGTTTTTTTTTTCCCTTTGAGTTGAAAAGGCATTTGTTGTCTGTTTTGGTTTATCAGTTTTCCCTTGTCAATCTGCGCTAGGAAAAGACAAAATCATTCAGTCTGTGGCCCAATTTGATTCAGTATCCCTCTGTGAAAAAGCCATTTGTTTACACTGAGAATGAAGAATCAGGTATATGAAGAGATATTGGAATTTTGCCATCTGTTGTAACATATGGGTAGTTTTCACTAAGTTAAATCTGTGTGAAGGAGGGTACCCTCATGGACAAATGTACTGCATTTTCCTATCTGGAGCCTTTAGTAAGAGTACTTACCACTTTCATAACATGCAAAGAATTAACTAACCTTCACCAAACCAGAGATTTTGTAAATATTAATACAGAAAATCCAGCTTAAAACCAGGCACAGTGAAGCACCGAGTATAGAGCTGTACTAGTCTTGGTAATTAAGACGTTGGAGCCCTTGCTGTTCTTTGTGTTTTGCAGCAAATGCTGCTACATGTCAATTTGCTATATATGTAGCTGGCTTTGAAATGTGTATATATTTCTGTACATTTTGCACAAAATCATGTTTGCTCACATTGGTAGTGGCAAAGAAACAAAACTGTCACCAGCTTCTAAAATGCAGAGAAATATAGAGAAATGCATATTTTATATTATGAGATGACACACAGAGATACAATTCAGTGTGAGCTACTGTATGTTAGATGAAGGATAGTTTTTACTCTTACTTCTGCAGGTTGCTACCTGATGTTGCATTGGTGAAATCACATTTACGTTGGTATAACTGCACTGATTCTGTATTTAAGGAGTGAAATCGAAAGATATGGCAGGAAAAATAATAAAAAATAGGAGTATAAAAAAGCGATCATCTTCTTGCTCCTCTTATCACTCTCCACCCCACACACTCTTCTCCAAATTTATGGTTGTTCACATCCCTTTACCCCATTCCTTAATCCTGAAAGTTACTTTATTTTAAATCCTCTTCAAAAAACACCTTAGTACGGAGATACAACTTTTTCTAAATGCTATATAACCTTTTCTACTATGGTTTCAGTACGACTTCATAATAATATTTCTAGCTTACTTCCCATGATACTTACAGTCTCATGGCTATAGAACTAAACTCCACCTTTTTGAGCCATTTTTCTTTAAATTCTTAGCTGTTTTGTTTACCTTCTCTTTATCCTGATCATTGAACATCTAAAAAAAGACAAAAAAAAAAAAAAGGCAAAATGGGCATGCTTGGCTTTCTTTTTGATTTTATTTTATTTTCTTGCAAAAGAAGAAAGTTGAATTTTAAGAGTTCTCAAAATCCTAACAAAAACTCAGCTACAAGGAGCAGTTTCAGAAATGTTCTTTTACTGTTTTTCCCTAAAGTGTAAATAAGATGGGTTTTTTCACTTCCAGAGAGTTTAAATATATTCCCACTTCATGCTGCACGCATTTGTAACATGATTTTGTACAGTGATGACCTAAAGTAACAAACCCAGAAGATTTGTGTCAGACTGATTTTAGACCCTAGTCCCACAAAGATCTTTCTATAACTTAATATTGTAAAGGCCTGTAATTTTTGTGAAGTCAGTTTAACCTCTTGAACTTTAAGCACATGTAAAGTCTTTGAAAAGTGAATGATTGTAAATTCTTTTGTGTAGTACCAGAATTGGCTTACTATTTATAACAGAAAGAAAGCAGTATATATCCAGGCTA
The DNA here is from genome assembly GCA_008694505.1 of Cyanoderma ruficeps. NCBI lineage: Eukaryota > Metazoa > Chordata > Aves > Passeriformes > Timaliidae > Cyanoderma > Cyanoderma ruficeps. Next base: position 668,343 of record VZDJ01000236.1, read on the forward strand.
GAAGGAGCCTTTGGGCACAAATGGCAAATAATAATAATAATTCATTTAGGCCCTCCTGCCCAAAAGTCATACAAAGAGATAAGCGGCATTTTATCTAGTGTAGTTTATACCATTAGGTGCTATAACATTAATGTCCTTTGTAACAGAAACCAGTGTTTAAAATTAAAATATAATGCTTAGGTGTGATATTAGGTTTTAAGAAGAGTGATGGTACTGAACAACTCTCTTGGTTTTGTTCTGTTTTATTTTATTTAAATGTGGCTGTTTTCTGGGTAAAACTCAGTTTACAATTTATCATGGTATGCTTAAATTGGAGAGCCTGATGTTGACATTAATTCATTGCAGTGCAAGCATTCAATGTTATTGTACATATGTTATAGCATATGGCAGGATTTCATTCCTCCTCTCTGCTTATGCTTTGTCCTCAGAGTCACTAAAAGTCTGTCCCATGAGACGACATTTTGTTAAATTAGGTCAGCAACTGAAGTAGGACATGTGTCAACTCCTCTGCTGAGAAATACGGCAGTGTTAACACTTGAAAATTATCTTTTCTTCAACTGTTTTAGGTTGGAAATCTAACAAGAGATATTACTCTGATCATAGACATCTCTGACCCCTTTAGATATTCGTGAGTTTAAAATTTTTTTGTTATTACTTTATTTTTTTCAGACATTTAAAGAATGCTACTTAGATGTCTGTGGGCAGAGTTAAATTCATCTCTGTGAAGCTCCATAGTGGTAGGTATGCTACTTATACTCCATACTCGTACTCATACTCATACTCAGTTAATGCCTTGGCTGAGTATGGTATTGGTAGTAGAAGAATGCTTTTGCATAAATTTGTCTCGGCAGATTCTGGATTGCTTTGCTGTGTCCCATTTCACTTTACACATAGCAACACATTTCCCTGAGGGGAGAAAAGCTAATGTATGCAGGGATATCTGCAGAATGTGATCTTGCTCCAGCACTCCAAACAGAAAGAAATTTTACTCCCATATCTTTACCAGCAGTTAAATTTCCACTACCTTTCTGACACCCATGATTTTATAAAACTTTACCATAGCCATTTTCTTTTGCATCCTTTTCAGGCTGATGAGTATAAGCCTATTTAATTGTTCTTCCATGCTGCAGGCTTTGATTAGCTTTCTTGCTGCCTTTGAATGTTTTCCAGGTATTCAATTCACTTTTTGAGATGGAAAGTTTCATACCCCATGGTGTTCAAGAAGCAGACATGCCATAGATTGATACAGTGGCTTATTTTCTCTGGGTTTTGTTGCCTTTCATTATTTATTTACCAGTTTTTTATAATTTCTAACATTGTATTTACTTTTTCTTTTCTGGTGTGCTACCAAGGACTCAACTAAAACTTTCAAGGAAGTATTGATTTTTCTCATAGATTTCATTTCTGAGTAGTAGCAGTCAGCTCAAATCAGTCTTTAAGGCTTGTCAGGTTTAAGTTATAAAATTTGATTTATTCTTCGATGTGCAGTTAAGACTTGAATCTATGAATCAGCAATGAACAGAAGTTTCTGTAGTGTTCCGACCTTTTTTTTCCATTCTTTAACATCTCAGTGCAGATTCTGATCCTATTGTCTGAAATACAGAAGTGACAGTTTTAGCTGCTTCTCCTCCAGAAAGATGACTCGTACAGAAATGGGCGTGTAGAAAGGCTTCTGAAATAAAGATGGAGCCTCTTAGAAGACTGGAATACTCTGGCTTGTTTAGCCTAAAAGAGGCATGATTGCTCTCCACAAGGACATTTTGAGGTCGCCTAGGGGGAGACTCCTGCGAAGCTAAAGGTCAGGTAAAGGTCAACAGTAGCATAAACCTAAATTTGTGTCAGCAGTCCATGAATATATATTGGGCTAGGATTTAGATGACTGCAAAATTTATTACTACTGCACTACCAGTGGTAATAGTGAGAAGAAAAGGAAAACTCCTGTTTTCATTATGTGTTTTAGAAGTGGAAGAAAGGTGTTTCTCTGATGTGCTTCTTGAAGAAGCAGGAAACCAGGCATTACACAGCAATTTCTAACCTTGTCTTCTACTCACATAAGTGGAAAGATGACATTTGTCATCATTTCAGCAGCAAAAGAAGAAGAAATAAAAAAAACCCAACAAACAAACCCAAACCTCTTCTACTTTGCTCAGACATTTCAAGAGGCTTTGGGCCTGGCATTGGAGTGTACCTGACCAAACATAACATTTCCAGTAACCCTATGTACATTAAAAAAATATAAGTTATAGCTAAATCTTTGTTCATTCTTCCTGCTCCTTTGTTTATCTTAGAAAACAAACGCTATACACTTTACTGATTCCAAATTTGTCAAATGGGTTTTCCAATGAGTAATGCCCCTTGGATGCATTGAATAGTTACTGAAAGTATGATTTCTGTTTGCTATTTCTGACATCTTGAGTGCCCTTTGAGTTTGAACACTCCCTACCTGAAGTAAAAATACAATTTGATAGAGACAGAAGGAAAGAGAAGAACCAAATTTGTTCATTCTGAGTGTTGGTATTATTGATAGTAATGTAACCAGGTGACTGAATTGCAGAATGTGTTATGTTTCCTGAAACAAGCCCTGAATGCAGAATGCTGCTTATCTTCACTCTTGTCATTCATTTCTTCCATCCCACCTTCTCCTCTTACCAAGTTCTTTAGAGACAGTTGCATTGCTTCCAAGCACAATTTTGTTACCCACATTATATGTTATGCCGGCTCTTTTATTTAGGATTTTTCACACATCCTTCACATCTCCTTTACAGTCTCCAGTCAATAAGCGTTAAGACCTAAATACTTCTTTACACTTCATGGCTATTCCCTTATCACATGCATTTTCTGTTGCCTGAAGGCAGATCTGTACAATTTTTGTTACTGAAATCTGGCTTTTTTTCTTCCCAACCAGATGGAGGATGCGTAAATGTGTCTAAAGAGTCAGAATACCATTAACTTGGTTTTTACAGAGCTCTGGGAGACACAGTGTCTTTCTGCTTCCTTTCAAACTAGGCTAAAAAAAAAAAAGTAATAACTCTGCAATATAAGCAAAGCAACTTCAGCACATTATTTTGTCTCTCATAGCTCAGACTGCAGGGAAAAAAAGATGCACTTCTCCTGCTGTGCATTAATCTTTTGCTCTTTGCAAAAGAACACAATCCCCAAGTCATATGCAAGCTGGATTTACATTATTCCATTAAGTATTGGTTGTAATGCTTGAAGCCTTTATTGTTGTAATTTATCAGAGCTTTTTGCATTGTGATGGGTAGAAAATAATACTGTTCAGCAACTGCTCACCGTACACTCCACAGCTGATAGGGCAAAAGTGGCCAAGAAGTGTCGTTGCTATTCATTTTTTTTAAGTCAGTAGATTTAGAAGAAAAGCTGTATTAACCTAATTTGCTCAATGTCTGGTGTTGAGCAAATAAAATAAGGCACATCCAATATCTAACTGGATAAAGCTATCTGTGTAAGGGTTATTTTCTAAGTGCATGGCATTCTCCTAGAGCATCTCTGTGAGACAAAGTTCATTAAGTGCAAGAAGCTAGAATCTCCTTTTTTTTCTGGCAGAATGTGATTTTCAATCTTATTTTTATCAGAGCTCATCTAATTTCCCTGTTTAACTTCAGACTGGACTTATTGCCCCAATAAAATGTCCGATTAAATTTTTAAAAAGAAATTGAGAATGATGAGCAATATTTCAAACAGAAATCATATGATTGAATGCAAAAGGATATATAAAGGAGCCAAGGTTGTTTTCTGAAACATTTCACAGAAGTTTTCTCTTCTCTAAATATACATTTCATAACTGATGACTTGGAAGATTACGATATTGGAAAACATCTGTGTCAACTCTGTCAAAATATTGCTTCAATATATGTATTTATATATCTAAAATAAGACTGAAGGGTGCAACAGAAAAATTCAAACCACCAGTGTAAGTTTGTCTCAGCAAGAATCCGGGTAAAGTAAATTTATGAGACTACAAAAAATTGCATCAAACTTATTAAAAAATTAGTTTAACTTCATGTAATAGTTTTAAAAACTGCTGTCTACCCCAACTTTTTACAGTTTCATACAGGGTAAAATTCACCTCTTAACTGAAGAAGTGTAACCTGAGCATTGAGTCCATCACTGAGGAGGGACAGAGATACTCATATGTCTCATCTTCAGATATTTGAGTGCTGAAGGACCTGGAAACTGTCAAAACTACCCAAACCCCATTGAATATAATTTCTGATGATCTTTGTGCTTGTCAGCATTTTAAGGGGATTCTTGGGTACAGATTGCTGAAGTCTGGTTTGAGGGGTTATTACAGGTCATGTACCTACTGTAAAAAAGATAAAAGAGATATAAAATATTACCTGGAATGCTTTCACTTGTTCATATCCTGAAACAAGCAAAGGAGGTATTTGAAGCTGGGTTGGTTTTTTTTTAATTATTCAGTAAAGTGCTTTAGTGGATGTAGAATCATTGCTACTATCTCCACCTTATTTTTTTCCTAGAGTTAGGAATTACAGAGTGAATTCACCACCTGTGGCTGGTAAAGAAGACAGTTTCTTCCCTACAGCTAAGAGCTGATAGGGTTGATAACCAGTTCTGTCTGCTGTAAAAATTGAAGACTCTGGCATTGGAACAGAGCTGGTTAGATTAGGTGGCTCCATGCCAGATTAGTGGCTGTTGTGAGTGTTGTTGGTAGGTATCGGGAAATTGCCGTGTCCTTCAGAAGGACCCTGAAAATGTAATTCAGAATTCTGTTAGATGACAGGAAAAGCTTCAGGGTAGTAATGCTCACTGTTGCAATGTCAAAGTTCTGTTGCGGAGTTGGAGCCTGAGCAACAGCAGAATCACCCAAGGATTCGCATAAACACTGTTATATTCAAAACAGAAATATTTCCAGAGTTTGATCCTGAAAGGCACATATAGGACAATTCCATATATCCAATTCTTGCAGGCATGATGAGCCTCAAAAGTGCTCTGTCACAGCCAATGCCTACAGAAAAAAATGTTGTTCTTTTGCATGCTTACCTTTGTTTTGAATTTATTTCAAGTTAAATATAGATTTTTAATTGGAGTAATGATAATTCAAAATATTTTGTTTGTTAAAGCTGGATGGACAGTTCAGCTAAAACACAATCATTTTCATATCTCCAGTGGGATTCGTATCAAGCCTAAGCACTGAGATCAAAATTTTAAATTTCATAGAGCATGAAAATAGAAGAGAAATCCTACCTTTTTTTTTTCCTCTTTGGGCATCTGGCAGCAATCCACCTGAGTGTGTGGAGAGCACTCTTGGCTAGAACAGCTGACAGTATCAGGCTGTGAAAAGCTTCTGCAGAGGGACTGATGAAATATAAACCCAGGCCTTCGATTCACAGCTCTTTATTGGCCAGAATACCTGTCTTGGAAAAGTACATTCTCTGCCATGACAAAGAGTGACAAGGTTGATACCCAGAGTGGCAGAAACATTTCTGGGAAAGTGTGATGTAACGCCTTCAAGAGTTTCTGCTAAGAGCATGGCCCAGCATTTATAACATAGAGCATGGCTAAAATTTGGAAGAGAGTTTTTTCCATTACAACGAATTATATAATTACACATTAATTAATGATTATGCATTATTTTTCTGTGATTCATACACTATGAAAAATGCACTGTTGGAATTATGTGTGATCTTTTAAGACAATGTGAAGAGGAGTGAAAACATTTTTACACTTTCTAAGAAGCATTGCATTATAGGTTTATCCACCCAGTTGTTCTGAGAAAACCTTAGTAATGTGGTAAAGTCTCTCATGCCAAAGCTGATCTCTTCAGGAACCTATGCCTTTGCATATTTTTCAGATTAGGAAGATGGAACTGAATTTGGGCTTACAAGAGAAGAGCACCTAGGGCAAATAAACTCCTCACTTTTATTTTAAGACTACATGTTAAGAGATAGTGTTGAGGGGTGGAACCTCAAGACAGACAAATGTTTTGGAAAAAATTCTAATGAACAACTGCTTCTGGGAAGGAGAAGAAAGGGAACTGGCTGTACTTTCCACGTTAATAGATATTATCTTATTAGCCAGGTGAATTTCAGGGGAGAGAATAATTGCTTGCATCTGGGAGAATTCTTTTTTGCACATATATAATAAAATCACCTCTAATTGTACCTTTAATTCAAATACAGGCCAATAATTATGAAAAAAAGTCAGAAAATCAGTCCATAGTCATTCTGCATACTTTATATTTTATTTAACTGCTTGTGTTCCAGGATGTCTCAGGGGTAGAAATGGGGACAATGTCTGACCCAAACCCCATATTGATGTGTGTAATCTTCAGCTTGTAGTATAGAATTTGCAATGGATTCAGTTGCAGATTTTTGTTTGTGGGATGCTTGTGAGACATTTGTGTATGGAAGGATGGAAAATGGTATAGTCTGTAAGAATAGGAAATTGATCTTGACTAGAAGTGAAAGGCCTTCCACAGCAAAAAAACCCTGTCATTCATCCTAGGTGTATATTGAAATTATCTGAAATAATTCATGATATTCTGTGCAGCAAACAGAGTTATCATCTAAAGACAAAAAAATAATAATTAAAAAAAATAAAATCATTGCAAGGATGAAATAGGAAAAAAGCTATAAATCTTGGCTTGATAGAGCTGTTTTCCTAAAATTTGTTTTTTGGAGCTTAATTCATGATGATGATTTGGATTATTGCATGGTTTGCTCTCTGCAACATAAATTTTCACATTGTATCTTTATCCAGCAGTGACAGAGCCAGATTTTTATACTTTTATGTTTTCAAATGAGCCTGTTGTTTCTGTTATTCCTTATGAAATGGTTTCTTCATTAAGAACAAACAAACAAAACCCCCAAACAAACAGCTGTCTTCCTCTCAGTAATTCTGTTTAATATTTGACATGTTTTGCTGACTGATGGATCAACATGGTTCTTCATATTAAAATAATTCTAATCTTAAATAGCTATCCTGAGATCTCCCTGTTAATGCTCTCTAAAAATACTGTTGCACAGTAAATACCAGAGGCCCTACTAGGTTTTCGAGTCACCCTCAGGATTTTTTTAATGTGTCTCTGTCAGACATCTCCACTGGTGCAAGCTGACTACAGAACCACCAAATCCTGGTTTAGAGCCCAAATCAAAGGAAAGAAAAATGACTATTAGGCCATTATGTCTCACTACTGGACTCACCATTTTTTCCAACCAATTTTGATGTGATGTGAGAAAAGGAACATTCGACTATTTCATGGACATGTGAGTAGCCATGTCTTGATACCCACCTTTTTACATGTAAATCTAGAAAGACTGGAACATGTGTAATACATTCAATATAGGCTTGGTTGTGTAATTTATAGTCATGAGCATGGTGAAGTCTCGATAAAAAAGAAATAGAGGTTATGAGACCATGCGTGCAGGTTTTTGTTTGTTTGTTTGTTTTGGGGGCGTTGTCTGTTTTTGTTTTGGTTTGTTTATTAAAAAAAAATATTATCTCTTATGAAAACATGTTTTTTCCCAAAGAGCTAGAAAACTGAAAGAACCACATGGTGCCTTCTTGAATAGTTGAAATGTTGTAAAGTCTGTATTTTCAGACTAGTATTTTGGAGATTACTGAGAGTAGGAAAGAAGGAGAAGAAGAAAGTAATGAAGAAGAAAAGTAATAACATTAAATACTTTTCTTCCTTCTTTCAAAATCTTTCCTTTTATCCCTTTTGTTCCAAGGTTTTTATAATTTGCTCCCCTATTTTCTGGCAGATGTACTAAATTTTAGACAGACAATACTTGTTCTAATTTCTGTGAGTCATGTTGAGGTAATTATTTCAGGCTCCAAAGGTTTTGATGTGGATTTGTACAGTTAATTGTAGGGTTGAGTAACCAACCTACCACTACTACTGAGAAACAGCTGGAAGCATACCTTTCAGATTTGATCTCAGATTTATAGCCATATTTGGCCATATGTATTCACTACTAAAATGTTTTTGCAATTAATGCATATTTCTATTTTAATAATATATATGACAAAAAAAATAGCCCAACCCTCAGGTATTTGGCATTCCACCATTTATTCATCTATAAATTCACTTTATGCTTCCTGTTATACAGTGAGTAAAGGAGGACAGGACCTCCTGAAGTCTGAAAGATAATTTAAATGGGTGCCGTACTCTTAGGTGTTTGGTTTACATCAAAGTTTTCAAAGGAGGTTGGCACATCTACAATCTTCCCTCTTGCTCCCCCCACCTTTGTTCTCCTTCCAAAAAGAACACAACCAGTAACAATTAGCAATTACAGTTAGTATACTGTGTCTTTGAAAGACCAGAAATATGTCTGGTATACAAGGAACCAAAGTATTGAAATCTGTTCTTATTCATTGTCCTTTAATATTAGCATTTTTAAACCAATTTTTAGGAAAAAAATATTTTTGGACTCAGTCTCAGGCAAAACTGGGTAATATCAACATAAAAAGAAGATGAAACAGGAGGGGGATATCATGAGATGAATAGGGAAATAAATGTGAATATCCAGCATGTGAAAGGATCACATATGGGACCAGGGTTATTTTGGGTATCTATTGGTTAAGGTCAGTAATGTGAGAGTTGCATGATACAGGAATATCAGCAGAGTCCTTCCTTCCAAGCTTTTTGCAAGAGTGTGTAACTTTTCATGTCCATGTTGTTTTGAAAGACATCAACTGAGAAGGATTTTTTGGTGGAGTTTTATTTGGTTGATTTCTTGTAGCTTTTTGTGGGTTTTGTTTTTGTTTTCTATTTTCTTTTTCACTTCCCATTGACTATAGAATCATGGAATATACCGATTTGGAAGGAACCCATTAGGATCGCTGAGTCCAACCCCTGCTCTCTGACAATGTAGCGCATTATGGCAAAAAAAATTCATGACGGGGAGATGTTCAGAACAGAATTCATTGCTCAGAAGCAGAAAGGGGTAAGTGTTGTTCAGGCTGCAGTCCGCAGACGTTCGGGGTCACCGAGTGTTGCTTGCTGAGGCTGGGCATGTCCCACTTTAGGGACAGAAAGAGAGCAGGCCAGAAGCATCGTGAGGGGGAACAAACTCTTCTACTTTATTTACAATCTAACTACTTTATACATTTGTACAGAAGTCCAGAGATTGGCTACAGAGGTCGCCACCTCTCAACCTGGATAGTGGACATCACCATCAATCATTTCTTCTCTCACAGGAGAAATATGTAAACATTCTAAGAATAGACATTATTTACATGAAGCTGCATGAGAACGTTCTACAGAAAGGCAAAAAGACAGAAAGTTCAGGGCAACAGGCAAGCTAAGAAGAGATTCAGAAGGTAGATTTAAAATAAGATAAATCAGAAGAGTTAAAAAAAGCAAAGAGAAATTGGGTATTAGGTTGGTGCCAGATTTGTTCTATTATTAATCAACATTCTGGTTCTCTAAGAAGTAACCAAATCTTCCCATCTGTTCATCATCACTCATGGAAACCATTAAAAGCAGAACAATGTAGGTGTCTGCATTTAACCTGAAATGAAAAAGACCCTTAAAATTTTTCATTTTCATGTAGAAAAATGGAATTGGAAAGTTGATAATTCTGCAGCAGCCTAGGTTGGATAGTTGAACAGACAAGAAAAGAGGAGTGAATTAAGGGGAAACTCTGAGTACCTCTGTTACTTACAGATACTCCACAGCTCTGTTGAGGGGTGGTTGAGCAAACACACAACCCTCACCTTCCCACTCTCCTTACTTATTTGGCTTTTTGCTTCCTACTTTCTCTTTCAAAAGAGAAAAAAAGAAGATTTTTTTTTCCTCATGGTTAATTTCAGAGAATGTAGGTCTGGTATGAAGAAGGTAGGAATAGTTAAAACTATTAAGGAATTAATATAGTGTCAACATTGGCAGGATCAAGGCAAGGATGAATTCTGGCAATGCTCCAGAGCGGGGGGAGAAAAAAAAGTCATATGCTGAGAGAGACATAACTACTGGGATGTGAGGGAAAATAGTTCTGGTTCAGGAAAAAATTCAGTGCTTAAACATGTTGATTTGTTTTTCATGTGAGATCACAGAGCTGCTCCTTTAAGCTGATTGATCTGTACTAGGATAAAAACTGACACTTTCCTTCTTTCCAAATAGTTTAATTTAAAATCAAAAGGTCTAGTTCAACTGCTTCTTTCTTATCCAATTCTTAAATCCACCTT